>NDGM011169248.1:0-12797 GCA_002564305.1 Octomys mimax | reverse complement strand
TGTTCTGCTCCTGGACTAGCTGGGTGGTTCTGTCCCCTACACTCTCTGCAGCGATTGCAGCTGCAGGTTTTCACCCATGCCTGTATGCCAGCCCTGAGCTGAGTCTGGAGGGGACAAGATGGAGTAGGGGGGAGAAGCAGCTCTCCCACACACTCACTGGGCCTGGGCTACGACTGGATCTAGGGGTTCCCGGAATGGGGCAGAAATTCCTACTTGGCAGACGAGGTGGGGGAGGTTCTGTGGAGTTGTGGGTGGCGTCTCAAGGGGGTGGAAGAGCGTCTCACCCACACTGCCCCTGTGCTGCAACCAGTAGTTCCTGCCAGTGCAGGGTAGCTCGAAGCTTTACCACACACTCACCGGTCCTGGGCTAGGACTGGCTCTGGGTGTTCCTGGAATGCGGCAGAAACTCCAACTGGGCGGGTGGGGTGGGGTAGGTGCTGCAGAGTGTTGGGTGCGTCCTAAAGATGTGGAAGAGGTTCTCACCCACACTGCGCCTGTCCTGGGTCCCGTAGGTCCCACAGGCGCAGGGTAGCCGGAAGCTCTCCCACATACTCCTCATTGAATTTTTATTCTGTGAAAGCTTTGTATTAAATAGAAGGAGTAAGATGGATACTCGCTTGGGATATTTGTAGTTGAGATATAAATGAGCCAACCAAGGAAAGAGACAAGATCATAAACCAAATTGTTCATGTACAACAGAGACTGTGGGCAGTGAGTGGAGAACGATCCATCTGGAAGTTTAGACTTGCTCTTTGTGTGTGCACATGTGATGTGTGTGTGTGACAGATTTGAGATCAGCTAATAGAATATCTGACTTCAGATCTTATACCAAAATCACTCACTTCTCAAAGAACTTCAGCAGTTTGACATTTGCTCACAGGTGAAAAGCTGTACTTGGCTGATCACCTGTGTACCATGATTTACTAACGGCTTATTTTCATCTTGACATATAAGTTGACAATGGAAAATAAGCATCTACTTTAGAGAGAATGATTTTGAAAATACCAAGAACTCAGAGAAGTACTTTTTCTTAAGAAATAACCCAAGTCCTGGTTGTTTCTGGATTTGCTGTTGCTGATTCCCTTGTGGAATGAGTAGAGTATCTGCCTGACAGTTCTAAAAGTATCTTTACCCCAGTAGGTGGGGGATTCGTGCAAATAGTATCTTTTGATATGTGAATATTTGCCTTGGATATGCTAAGACAACTCATTTCGTTCCATTTCATAGTTCAAACTACATTTCCAGGTGCCCATGAAGCCACCAGATTACAATGAGAACAATAAAAATGAAGCCTATATTCTCCACTCCTCAGCCTTGGACTCAAAGTAAAATTTTTAGTGATGGAAAACCAAGAAATCAAGAATGACTATTGTCTTGTCTGTGTCCCTACAAGTCCCCCAGAAAGCCTCACAGTCAAACCATAGCCTGATACATATTTTTTTTTATAAGCTGGCAGAATTCCTGGTATCACTTAATGCAGCATTCTGATAAAGCTCTGTTGGAAAAATCAATGGAAATTTGAGATCCAAATAGTGTCTGCATCGATCATCTTGGCCCAGACTGAAACCAAAGCCTTCGCTGGTCTCTTGCTGCACAGTGCATAGAAGGAAGGAAGCAAAATGTGAGCACTGAGGGAAGGCCCCAGGGCTCGCACATCCATCAGCACAGCACACACAGGGCTGCTTGATCCCCTGCTAGTAACCAGTCAACAGTAAACAGTGCCAAACTAGGCTTGCAGGCTCACCCTAGAGAGAATGCGTAGTACTGAAAATGGATGCGGAGGAGGATGCAGGAGAGAGAAACCCTTCTACAATGCTGGTGGGGATATAATCTGGTATGACACTGGAAATTGGTGTGGAGATTCCTAAAAAATTAAATACAGCAAATTCCACTTGACTCACCTATATCATTCCTGAAAATATTTTTAAAAGAATTAAGTGGTACGTGCATCCCCATGTTTGCAAAATTAAGTGGTACCCTGCAGTGATACACGCACACTCGTGTGTGGAGGACAAATCACAGCAGCCAAGCTGAGGAAAGAACACAGGTGCCTGTTATCAGATAATGTGGCATATGTCCACATGAACTGTTACTCAGCCATAAAGAAGAAATCAGTCATGTCACTTACATTTAAATGGACAGAACTAGAAATCATCATGTTGAGTGAAATCAAGCAGACTCACAAAGTTAAATATCGTATTTTTCTCACACGAGAATTCGGAAAATTACTTAAATTAATGAAGAATTAGATAAAGGAGTGAGGACCAGAAACCAGAAGGTAGACTTCTAGTGGTAAGGGAAGGCAGCAACAGGAAGAGGAGGAAAAGGGAGAGGAAGCCGGGGGATTGAAAGTGATTATTGTTTGATGGCTGTGGGTACCAACTTTCCAAGATAAACCTCCTCATCATGAAATATTAGCAAGCACTGATAAAATATGATAAAAATTAGAAACATGGGAGCTTATTATTGACACAGGAGAAGAGCTGAGGAGTCCTTCCCATGGCAGCCATCCTCAAATGGAGTTTGTGGCTCCCCTGAAAGAGTTCTTTATGCTACTGTCTCCAAATTTGAGTCTGAATTGAAGACACTCAGTAGGCACCATGACATCAATACACTCATCTCTCTTGATGTTAGAAGACAAGAAGAAAAGAAATTTGATAAAAGCAAACATTTCTTCCTTCAACTTTAAAATAATAAATTACCAATTTTAGACTACAATCAGGATTCATCCATAAAAAGATCAAGAATAGTGAATTTAATTGCAGGTAACAAATTTTGTTTCAAATTGAAACACAGCTTTTGTTTCATTTTACCTTGAATTAAAAACTTAAACCCAGCTGTTCTCTGAGCAGAAAAAGATTCTATGTTGCCTCTTTGGCATTGGAAAGTCACTGGTAAAACCGGATGAGCAAGCTGCCATTGTTACCTTAATCGGGGATCTGGGGAATCAGGATAGCATTGTACCCTCTTATGGCTTCGGTAGCATCATGCTCTGCTGCCACCTAAGGGGAAAGCGTAGCAGCCACCATGACACTGCATGCAGGAGGCTGCTGTATCCATGGTGTGCAGGTTAGGAAGACCCCACAAGGAAGAGTGGGTTCAGATCTGTACCCACTTTGTCCTTGCTCTAAGACCTAGAAAGAGATGTGTTACTTTTGGCTGTCTCTTAGAGTGCCTTTGCTGGCTGCACTAACATCACACCTGGAACGCTTGCTGAAATGAGCCTGGGATGTCCCACTCTTACTTTTCCAGCCTCTGTCTATAGAAAGAACTATAAAGAGATGGCTGGAAAACAGAAAATGATTCACTGTACCTCAGAGAACCCTCCAGATAAGCCAATAATAGTTTTGTAATTCAAACAATTATGGGGCCAGTGAGATAGCTCAGCAGACTAAGCACCTGTTTTGGCAAGTACAGGGGCCAGGTTTTGATCCCCAGTTCTGCACACTGCTTCAGCCGTGCCCATGGGGATCACTGACCTGGCGACTGAGTCCGGCCGTGGTGACACATGCCTGTAATTCCAGTGCTGGGGAGGCTGAAAATAGGAGGATCACTACAAATCCAAGCTCCCTAGTGAGACCCTGTACCAAATACATAAAAAAGAAAAAATTATATATTCCCCCGTGGCACTCTCCTGTAAGCCTAACACCTTGGAAAGCTGAAGTAGGAGGAGATTAGCCTGGGGAAGTTAGCAAGATTCTGTCCTAAAAGAAAAAATGAGAACTAAATTTAAAAGCTCAGTGTGAAGGCCCTAAGTTTAATCTTTAATACAAAAAAAAATACATTTATTTTAATGTTTAGATAACTGGCAAATGTAAGATGGGAACCTGAAGTGCAAACCTGAAAACTACAGAAAATGTGGCAAATTATTCAAAACCAGGCATATGAAAGATTTCACCTTGAAAGTATACTGCCTCCTTAGGTATTTATAGAAAGTCATTGGAATGAATAATGAAAGTATCATCTATTCATTTTAGCTTTCCTTGGTATGTGCTGAGAATTTTAGGACATATTTTAAATTTTCATGATTTAGTGATATCTCTACTTGAAAAGGAATTTTAATTTTGTAAGGACCGACAAGGTTGGATAGTCCAGAGTTGTATTTTAAAATGCACAATATCTGCACCATAAATCTGCTTTTTCAGCTAAGAAGATGTAATATTATACTGTTTGGCTTAACACATCTGTAGTACAACTCTGAAATAAATAGTGTAACAGAATACCTAGGCCAAATCCATTAATAAAAAAAAAGTATTCATACCCTCATTTTTCTCCATATGTTTGATTTTACCTTTAGTTAAAAATTCTTTGCACCATGCTCACACTATTTAGGGAAGTAAAATGATGGATTTGGAGCCCATTTTGTTCGCCTAGGGTAAAATGGCATAGAATGTTCAACTATTTGAAAAATTGACATGTTCTTCTGGCTATACAAGTCCATCAGTCATTCCTTAACTTCCTGCAAAACCTGTTCTGTATTTCTATGACTTTATCGTCACTGCAAGTTTCTGTTAAGGCAGACGTATCATATTCCCCGAAGAATGCAATTTAAACACCGTCAATTCTTTCAACCAGCTTGTCATACATTTTAAAACATTCTATTCTGTAAGTGTGATGCTGCCTTTAGAGGTGCACAGAGCTATTGGGACCATGGATTAGAAAGGATGATTAGATCTAAGTACTGAGAGCTTTTAGGATCTAGGTCTAGAAGTCAGATCTGGTAACGTGCATGGAAACAAAATAAGATGAAAGGCAAATACACAATTGGCCAAGGGGATCGAAAGGAAGTAAGAAAAATTCATGCAGCATGTATGGTTGTTGTCTCTCTCCTGGTATTCAGTTGTACCAGGACAGATTTTCTCTCAGTGGGCTCTCTTAAAAATTAGATATTCATACTTTGTGGTCACTTGCTTCTACCACATCATTGTGCTTTACTTTGTGTACCTGACCACAGTGAGTAATAACCTCAGTATTTATTGTTTTAGCTGTGTAGCGCCTTACTCTTTCCAGGATAATACTGTGTTACTCCTTCCAGTATAACACAAGAACTGATGCATGGACTCCTTTGTTCCCCAATTGTCTCTCCAGAGTGTAGAGTGAAGTCAGTTATGTAACAGTCACTCAAGAAATATGTATTTCTGAGCCCCAATCCCTAGGCTTCCCATTGGAGCTCCCGTAGTCCTGACGCATGTCCTTGCCCTGAAGACTGACAGAGAGATTCAGCAGCACTAGCCCTGCCTGCCAAGCCTTCCCACCACAGCTCTTCTGGGCCTGGCCACCCATCCTTGACTGAAGCCTACCAGGAAGATGCGACTACCACAGCAACCTGCAAGATGCTTGGAAGCACTATCCTACACCACTCCACTATCAAGAGAACCTTGCACGACTGTGACCCGAATTCATCATCATCAGATCTGTATTGAACTGTGGCTTGTTCCACTCTCCTTAATGAACTATAAACCACATGGAAACCCACACAGCAGGACCTACTTTTTTCTCCCACTCTCCTGAGAGCAGTGTTGACCTGCTCCCTGCCCATCTACCATCATTGCAAAAAATGACAAAAGGAAGGAACGAAAGGCAATCTCACACCTCTAGCTCACCTGAAACAAGGCCAGAAGACAAAGTTATACAAGAACTTGGAAGCCACACACCTGAAATTTCCAAGGTGATAGCAAATGAAGGGAAAAAAAAAAAAACACTTCATCAGGCTATGGAGAAAATCAGATCAGAAATAATCTCTCAGGCAAAACAGTAAATGACAACAATCATTAAAGAATTGCTTGATACATCTAAGGAAGACTGTTATGGTTTGTGTCTAGTTGTCCCCCAAAAGCCTCATGCAGTCATGGGGCAGGGACTTCTAGAATTTCAAATTAACTCATGATCCACTGGGATTATAGGTGTTAGTACTACTGAGATTATGGGCATGAGCACTACACATAACCTGGGGCAGACAGCCTGAATGCAATATAAGAGAGACAGAGAGAGGTCTGCCATTGTTGTTGTTCCACTGCATGAACTGGATGCTCTCTGCCCTGTGCCACTCTATGTTGGAGCCAGCCAAGTATGGGCTGAAGCCTCCAGTAACTGAGCTAAATAAACCTTTCCTTCCTTCATTTTGGATGTCAGGTACTTGTACCAGCAATGAGGGAAGAGTAACTAAGACAAAGACACAGATGAAAAAGAAGGGAATCTGAATATGATGGAAACATTGAACTAACACTGCAAGAAATAATTAGAATGCATGAAACAGATTCAAACAGACATTCAGGGCATTAAGAATTCCTTTGAAATCTGGCAAAACTGCTTGAATGGAATAGAAGATAGAATTTCATCTGTTTATTTATTTGGTACAGGGTCTCACTATGCAGCTTACACTCATTGTGATCCTCCTGTCTCAGCCTCCCCAGCACTGTGATTACATGCATTTGCCACCATTCCTGGATTTGGTGGCAGGAACAGCATGGGACCAGCACAGCATGTGGCAGTGGGCATCAAACCCAGGTGGTTGCACTTGCCAGGCAGGTGCTTAGGCTCTTTAGCTGTCTCCTCAGGCAGAAAATAGAATTTCATACCATGAAGACAGTATTAAAGCTAGTGAGCATGAAAGGAAATATCTCTTAAAAATAACAAGAAACCAGGGAATAATAATACAACAGCTGCAAGATGATGCAAAGAAAAAAATACAAAACAAATAGCTATAAACAAAACAGCTGGAGATAACACAAAATACATAAAAAGAATGTTTAAACAAGTGCTAGCACAAAATTTCCCAAGCATGTGAAAAGAATCCAACGTATAATAACTAAAGCATATAGAACTCTAGCTGACCATAATCAAAATAAATCATCACCCAGACACATAATAATCAAGATCCCAGAAACTGAGGGAAAAAACAGACTATTAAAAGTTGTTAGAGAGGGCCAGGGAGATGGTTCAATGGAGTAAGCACTTCCCTGGCAAGCGCAAGGGACTGAGTTCAATCCCCAGTTCCACCAAAAACAAAAAAAAAAAGTTGTTAGAGAGATGAAAAAGATCACCTATAATGGAAAACCCATCAGAATTGCTGCAGGGTTCTCAACACAGACCATCAAATCAGGAAAATCTTGGTATGAGATATTTGAAATCCTGAAAGAAAACAACTTTTAACCCACGTTGATGTATCCTGCAAAACTGTCTATCAAATTTAAAGGTGAAATTAGATACTTCCATGACAAGGAACCAATAAAGAAATTCATGACAGCCAAACCAACCTTACAAAGCACATTGACAAGTATTTTAGAAAAAGACAAAGATTAACACAACTTCAGTAACAGCAGAGGAGAACTACCAAGCAGAGCAGATAATTAAGCAAAAGGGGAAAGTAGGGATTCTGCAGCATGAAAACAACATAACAAGGATAAGCCAATACATATTAGTTATAATTATCAAAGCAAATGGACTCAATTCACTAATCAAAAACAGCAGACTGACAGAGTGGATAAAGAAACAAAATCCAACAATATGCTGCACACAAGAAACACATTTACTTCAAAACGAAATTAGTAGACTGAATGTCAAAGGATGGAAAATAATATTCAATGTGACAGGAAACCAGATAAAACAAGGATAGCTATTCTGACAATGTCAACCTCAAACCAAATGTGATTGAAAGAGACAGGGTCACCACATACTTGAAAAACTGCAAGAAGAAGCAATAACAATTATAAACATATGTTCTCCCAATGTAGGAGCACCAAACTATATAAGACAAATATTAAGAGACATGAAAAATCTAATCAGCAATAATGTAATTGCATTGGGGGATTTTAACAGCGCAATGACAAAAAGGGACAGATCAATCATGCAAAAAAAAAAAAAAAGAGCAAAGAAATAACAGAACTAAACTGAACTTATGAAGAAATGGACTTAGTAGACCTTTACAGAGTATTCCACCCAACAGCATCAGAATACACATTTTTTCTTAGCTGCTCATGGGACACTCTCCAAAATAGATCATGTGCTGGCACATAGGACATGGTTAAGTAAATGCAAGGGAATCAAAATTATCCCATGCATATTATCTGACTATAGTGCAATGAAACTGGAAATTATGGACAAAGGAAACAGCAAAAATTCTATAAACATATGGAAACTAAATAACCTCTTGAATAATCAATAGGTCACAGATAAAGAAGAAATTAAACAATATTTACAATCTAAAATGCAGGTAAAACTTACAAGAACCTGTAGTATGCAATGAAAATTCTCTTAAGAGGGAAATTTATAACAAATTCTCACATCAGGAAAACAGAAAGAGCCCAAATAAACAATCTAATGCTGCACCTCAAACTCTTAGAGAAAGAACAAGTCAAGTCCAAAGGCCAAAGAAGTTTTGAAATTATAAATATCAGAGAAGAAAGAAGTGGAGTGGAGAGAAGAAACAATAAAAAGAATTAATGAGTTGAAGAGTTGTTTCTTTGGAAGAATAACTAAAATTGATAAACCGCTAGCCAATCTCATTTAAACTAAAAGATTCAAATTCATGCAAGGAGGCATGAAGCCGGTATAATCACTACAGATCCCATTGGAATTCAGAAGATTATTAATACTTATTTCATAAATATTTATTCTCACAAAATGGAAAATACAAAATGGACATTCCTAGATACATATGGACTGCCAAACCTGAATCAAAATGATGCAAAAATTCTATTTTTTTTCTTCTATATTTAGGACAGAGTTTACAGGATCTACAGGATCTCACTATGTAGATCAGACTCAAAGTGATTCCTTGTTTTTCAGCTTCCCAAGTGCTGGTATTACAGTCTTGAGCCGCTACACCCAGTCTCAATTGCCATCTCAGCGTGCCCTGTGTGCAGGGCTAACATTGCATGCCAGGAATTGAACTGCAGCTGCTGGGCTCTGACTAAGCAGGTGCTTTAGTCCACTGAAATATCAGTCTGGCCCTAAGAAGATATAAGAATTCTGACTAACCCAATGTCAGCCAATAAAATTGAAAATGTGATTAACGCTTGCTAAAAACGAAAAGTCCAGGCCTCATGAATTTGCAGCTTAATTCTACAAGCAATGTAAGGAGGACCTAATGCCAACTGTTCTCAAACTCTTCAATGAAATTGAAAGGGAAGCAATTCTCCCAAACTCATTCAGGGAGGCAAGTGTTACTCTGATATCAAAAGCAAAGAAATAACCAAAAAAGAAAACCACAGGTCAAACTTCCTAATGAGCATAGATGAAAAAATCCTCAATAAAATACTAGAAAACAGAATGGAACAAATCAAATGATACATCATTCCCAGTTAGGATTCATCCCAGGAATGCAGGAATGGCTTAATATATGAAAATTCATTATATGTGATGTAATGTACCACATCAACAGAACCAAAGACAAAAATCACATGAGCATCTCAATAGATGCACAAGAAGCTTCTGACAAAGTCCAACACTCATTCATAATAAAAACATTACAGAAAATTGGAATAGATAGTCTTTACCTCAACCTGATAAAAACCATCTATAAGAAACGAACAGTCAACATTATACTTAATGGACAAAAACTGAAAGCCTTCACTTTAAAACCAGGAATAAGACAAGGATGCCCACTGTTGCCACTTGTGTTCAATATAGTTCTAGAAACATTAGCCAGAGCAATTGCATAAGAGAAAGAAATGAAAGGAATAATGATTGGAAAAGAAGAAATGAAATTATTATTTGCAGATGACCTGATATTATACATATTTCTTTTAATTCATGTATTGGGAGAGGGGACAGGATATTATACATAGAAGACCCCCAAAGCTTCACTAAGTGATTTGTATAATTAATAATCAAATTAAGAACTATAGCAGGATATAAAGTAAACACTTAAAAATCCATAGCATTTACATATACAGACAACAAATGCACTGAGAGAAATTACAGAAACCATGCTTTTCACAGTAACATCCCCAAAAGTGAAATAAGTAAGAATCAATCTCACAAAAGAAGTGAAAAATTTATACATTGAAAATTATACTACTTGGGAAAAGTATAGCCACAGTAATATGCTGAGCTGTAAAATGTTCAATTCAACAACTTCTGACATTGCCAGTTATGTGCATAACTCACTGCTATTATAGACTACTGTGCTATATTGGATTACTTTGCTAAATTCGTGCACCTACAATGTATGAATGGCTTGGAATACCCATCTTTGACAAAAGTAAACAAAAAAGGGGGATATAAATGAAAGACCATTTTGTAGTGAAAAATATATATATATATATGTATATACAAAATAGTTATCATAGATATACAGCTACTTTCTCTTAGTTCAATGAAAAGAAAGTTTTGAACTAATAGTGTTTAGACAAGATGTCATGTCTGCATATTGTACTATGAATCACTACTACAAAGACAACAATATGCAATGTACTAATTATTGTGACTGTCCTATTAACCTGTTTTGAAACTGTGTCATTGCTACTTTCTCAAAAAAATTATACTACTTTAAGAGGATTTCAGAAAATAGAAAGATATTCCTTGCTCCTGGATTGGAAAAACCAACATTGTGAAAATGGCCACACTCCCAAAATTATTCAAATGATTTCAAAGCAATTACAATTCAAACATCATTAATATATGTTGCAGATCTAAAAAAATTCCTAAAATTACTCTTGAACCAGAGGAGACCCAAAACAGCAAAAGCAAAAGGAAAGGAAAGGCAGGAGGCATCACAATCCCTGACTTGAAATTATACTACAAAACTACTGTGATAAAAATCAACATGGTACTGGAAAAAAACAGACCTGAGGATCAATGGAACAGATTACAAGATATAGATACAACTGCAAACACTCTCAGCCACCTTATCTTTGACAAAGGGCTGAACATGTTCGCTGGAAGAAAGATAACCTCTTTAATAAATGAGGCTGGAAATACTGGCTTTCTTCATGCTGAAGGCTTAAAATAGACCTATGCCCATCACCATGCACAAAGCTACAGTAAAAATGGATCAAAGATGTAAATATTAAAACTGAAACATTAAATCTTCTGGAAGAGAAAGTAGGTATATATCTTAAGGTCATGGGGTAAGTAGAGAGCTCATGAACAAAGATGAAACCACAGAGGAAATACTTCAAAGAATCAACAACTGGGATCTCCTCTTTTTGAAAGTTTCTGTACATCAAAAGAAATCACCAACAGAGTAAGAAGAAAACCCATGAATTGGGAAAAAATTATAGCCAGTTGTCCCTCACAGCAAAGGACTCCTATCTAGAACATAGGAAGAACTTTAAAAAATCAGGCCTCCAAAATTCAAAGACTGAATACAAAGATGGGCATCTGAGATGAAGATATACTTCACAGATGAAGAGACACAAATGTCAAATAAGTATGTGAAAAAATGTTCAACGTCATTGGTCATTCAGGAGATGCAAATTAAAACAATGCTGAGATACCATCTTATCCATAAAGAATGTCACCATCAAGAAGTCAACCAGGGGCCGGGGAGATGGCTCAGTGGAATAAGCACTTGCCTGGCAAGCACAGGGGCCTGAGTACCACAAAAAAATAAAATAAAGTCAACCAGGGACCGGCAAGATAGCTCAGCAGACTAAATTGGCTTCTTAGGCAAACTTAGACAAGCACAGGGAAAGTGGTTGGTTCTCAGGCACTACATGCCATGCCAGCCCCACCCCCAGGGTGGGCTGAACTGCCCATAAAGTCCAGGCATTTTGCCACATCCCTGTAATGGCATTGCTAGAGAGACTGAAAACAGGAGGATCACTATGGGTCTGAGCTGCATAGTGAGACCTTGTAACAACCCAAAACTTGAGAGAGAGACAGAGAGAGAGAGAGAGAGAGAGAGAGAGAGAGAGAGAGAGAGAGAGAGAACAAATGAAAGAAAAGAAAAAACCAATAACAATTGCTGGAGGGGCTGTGGAGAAAAATGCACTGTTTTCCACTGTTGATGGGGATACAGGCTGGTACAAATCTGTATGGAGATTCCCCAAAAAGCTAGGATTGTAGTTCCATTCAATCCAGCTGTTCCCTTCCTAGTTATTTTTCCAGAGGAACTAAAAAAATCTCATACCACAGCAATATATATGCACCCATATCTAGCAGCACAATTTGCCACAGATAAATCTTGGAAACAACAAAAATGCCCATCAACTGAGGAATGGGTAAAAAAGATGTGCTGTTTTTACTCAAAGGAGTACTATTCAGCTATAAAATAAGATAAATTGAAGTCTTTTGTAGATAAATGGATACAACTAGAGACTATATTGGTAAGTGGAATAAATCACGTCCGTATGTGCAAATATCAGATTGTCTCACTAGTATGAGAACCTGAAAGAGTAAATAAAATGAAAAAGATACACTAGATGCCATAAAAAGAAAAGAATTTGTTGAATGTTAAGAAAAATGGGTGAGGAAAAAGACAAAGAAGGGAAAATATATATTTGTGTATACATGCAGTTTAGTTTGGATAATTATACTGCCAATTTTTGTTGGTCTTTTGAAAGAAGCAGTTAATGCTTAAAATGCTTTTTTTTTTCTTTTTACTCTGATTTTTTCCCTCTTTTTAATAATTTTATTGAGAAAGAATTAGCAATGAGAGTTTCAAAATAGATTAATAGGACAGTTACAATAAATTAATACATTGCATATTGTTGTCTTTATAGTAGTTATTCCTAGTACAAGATGCAGATATGATATCTTGTCTAAACACTATTAATTCAAAACTTTCTTCTCATATAACTAAGAGAAGTAGCTGTATATCTATGCTAATATATATATATATATATATATAT
>NDGM011169212.1:0-11250 GCA_002564305.1 Octomys mimax | reverse complement strand
AGCCTTCCCCGACGAGGCCCTCTTGGTTTCTCATTTTCCATTCCCCTTGCTGTGGCTAAGGGACGAGGTTGAGGGGACAGAAGAGGGAGGGCTGCCCACCATGACCCGGGGCTTGAGGAAGAAGAGTTTGTTGATTTAAATAAAGAATCATGGTCTTTTTTGGATGGACTCTGGCTGTGTCTTGGGCTACTGTGCCCAATGTGGGGAAGGGAGGAATACTGGGCAAAGGGCAGAGGTGGCACAGAGAAGAGGGCAGAGGCAGGAGTTTGCTGTACTAAGCCTGTCTTCAGTTTCTTTCCTATCCTCTGTTACACTTGGCTCAGGGGAGGGCCTGTTGGGGATCAGAAGGTACAAGACCTCACCTCTGTCCTTGGGGTGGGTGTCAGATGCAGGACATGTGGGCAGTGTCTACAGGGGTGGGGTCCTCCTGCCCCATGGCTTGGGCAGCCCTGTCCTGTGCTCTAGGCAGGCCCACACAGCTTCTTAGCCAGTGCTGATGGGTTGAGGGTGTTGGCCTAGTGCTGAATCCTGGGCTGAGGTTCCCAAGTAAGAGGCCCCTTTGGGTGGCAGTGGAGCATGGATCTGTGCCAGCATAGGTCACAAAGCTTGGGGGCTGAGGGCTGAGTTGCAATGATGAGGGGGAAGCTGGGGAATGAGCAGCAGTGAGCTGGTGCTGGTAGCAGAGGGACCACCCCGCTGAAGCCCTGTTGATTGACCCTATGTGAGGAAAAGCCTCCCTTCCCACCGGATGGCCTTGGACCAAGATAATCACCTTTGGGCCAAGTTGTCCCCAGCGGCCAGCCTGCTCCAAGCATAAATATGTCATCTCTTGGGAATCATGCTCAACTCCAGGCCTTGGATCAACCCCATTGTCTTCCCAGGGAGAACTTCAAGGACTCTATCTCCTGGGTCTTTAGTCCCCAAGGACTCTTTATCTCCTGGGTCTTTAGTCCCCGCCTCCATTAGCCAGCTGCTGGGGCCTGGCCTCCAAGGTCCCTGTGTCTCTGCTTTAGGGTATCTCTGTCTCCTTAGGAGAAAAACCACAATTTAGAGCCTGAGGGTGACAGATTATGAGGGTTTGTAACCAAAGCGCTTTCATTTTCCTCCCCCAGAGACTCAGATCCACCAGTGGCTGCTGCTTCCTAGAAGCATCCACTGCGTGCCAGGCCCTATGCCACTGTTTTAGAGCTGTCTGCTCTGTGGCTCCTGGCCTTGGCCTGGTACCACATTGGGAGAGGTTGTATTTACTTGCTTGCTGCACTCCCAGGGGCTGCGGCACAGATAAGATAGGCTGCAGGCTCTGGGCAAATTCTCAGGGGATTAATTGTCACTCCACCCCTTTATCTCCCACTCCGGAAGGCTTTGTGGAAGGCTTTGTGGAAGGCTTTGTGGAATGCCCGGGGTGGGGTGGTGGGGGTGGTGGGTGGGGATCACTGCAGAGAAAACATTGAATTTACAGATATTTATATTGAAAAGCACAGCAACTTGCAGCTGCCCTTGATTTAACTATTTATAGGTATAAATTATTGGCCCCACACTCCACAGTTCTCTGAGGCATATGCCAGCCACAGGGCCATTATGGCCTCCCAGCAGCCCCCCAGGTGGATACACTACATTGTCACCCTCGTCCCCAAGGTGAGCTTTGGGGCTCAGAAAGAGTCCCAAAGGGACTTGTCCAGGGCCACACGCCAGTGAAGTGGGAGAGCAGGCACTGGCGGAGCCCAGGTCGGTGTGGCAGAGCCTCCAGCTGCTGCTGGCTCAGTTGGAAGGGGGCTGTGGAGTGGTGGGGAGCTGGGGTGAGGTTCGACACTCCTCACCTCTAACCTATGGGAGTAGGGCTGCTGTGAGGATCTGTCAGGTCTGCGTGCACAGGACTTGGCGGAAAGGATGGAGTTACTCAAGAAAGGTTTGTGCAGATAACGCCCTGCTGGACTCTCAGGGAACCTTCGGCTGGCCCTGTCTGCTGGAATCACATTGCCACCAGAAACACTGACTGGCTTTGCAAGGCCCTCGTCCCCCTCCTGGCTGCATCTACCAGGCCATTAAGCTGTGTGTTCAGCCTCTTCCTGGCCGCCACTGGCACCTCCGAATTTTCTTTTCTGAATTTTATTATTATTATTATTATTTGCTTTTAGCCTTTTGTCCTGTGGGAGGTCAGCTTCACCCCTTGCTTGGCTCCTCCCATCTCCCCAGGAGCATCTTCTGCTCACCTCCTAGCACCTGGTGTTTTGGGCCCTCTACACCTGGTGCTTCCCTGTGCTCCTCATGCAGGACAGTTCTGGAAAAGCCTTCTGCCAGGTCTCGCCCTGGCTTACTGCTTTATCACCTTCAGGGCTTTGTCATCTTTCCTGATACTTTATTTAAAGTTGCACCCTCCACCCTCGGCCTATACCCCATCCTCTCCCCTGGTTTCGCTTATGACACCCCAGTATGTTTTACTAACTACTGTCCCCACCCATGGAATGTACACTGCACACACAGGCAGGCTTTTGTTGGCTTTATTATGTGGAGTAGTGGTTGACAAGGCGGCGGTGCTGGGGAAGTAGTTATCGAATGAATGAATGTTCTTACCACTCTCCTTCTCCAGGATTTCCCTGGATTGATAACATAATGCCCAGCCAGCCCAGAGTCTCAGCAGCCAGGTCTGTCACTGGATCTGACGTGGAGCCAGCTCCTGTGGCAGTCCCCAAGCCTCCCCACTGTTCATTGCCCCAAGGTAAAAGACCCCAGAAGCCTCAGTCGCTATAGGCTACAGCCGGAGGAGAGGAGGTTAGGGAAGAAACCGAAAGCAGTGTGGGGGCTCTGGGCAGTAGGAGCTACACTGAGGATTTGGGAGGAGGGGTAAGAGGCAGGCAGGAGGAGCCAATGTCTTTCATTTATTGTTTGCCTTAAGCCTTGAAATGGAAAATCACTGTGGAGGTGGAGGCAAAGTAGGTTTGGCCCACACTGACCAATGGAAAGGAGATTTGTGGAGGGAGGCAGGGAGAAGGAAAAAAGAGGAGGGCTCAGGCACAGGGCCTCTTTGGCCCGCCTGTGGGTAAAAGCTTGGGTCTGTGCAGCCTATTCCTCTGCATGTAAGTGCATTCAGGTGTGTGGGAATCCACTCAGGTGGGTGCAGGTAGGAGAGGAGGAGTCTGTGACCCTGTGAGGAGGCTGCCTGGAAGTGTGTTTACCCTGGACTAAGGATAATAGGTACACAGAGGTGCTTGGTCCTTTGTGCAGAGGCATCTGTGTGTGGAGAACAATATGTCCCCTTCCTGCCTGTGAAGCTGAAGGAGGCCTTTGAGACCTTGGCGGAAGGCCCAAGAACAGAGGAGCAGGGAAAGAGCTGGACAACAGGACCTCAGGGAGAGGCAGTGAAGGGCCTCAGATTAAACTTGCTAAAGAAAAGGCTAAAAGAGTAGATTAGTAACTGTCTCCTTGCAAAGAGGTAGATTTTATCCCCGTAGCCCAAGCTGCATCCAGAGAAATATAAGTTAGACAAGGAAAAATGAGCCCCTTGACTCCAAAGGTCATTAGCCTCTGGAATCTCTGAAGCGTCAGGAAGGATGTCTTCAATAAAAAGGAGAAATCACAACTAATGGAGGGAAGCAGTCCCTTCTGCCTGGGAGTCCTCAGGTACACCCTGGCTTTTTCATTCATATATTTATTCAGCAATTATTGAGGTTCTATTCTATGTCAGGCCTTACCAGAGTAGAGGTTAATGATGCGTGATCTCTGCTCATGGCTGTGTGGGCCTGTAAGGAGGCAAGACATGGACTAGAGACATGGTGATTGAAGGAACCTGGGTTTTGTGCCTTTGGAGAAACGCCCTGTGTGAATTCCTGAATGTCATGGGAGATGGTACATATCCCAGGGATAGTCCCTTGATATGGTCAGGGGAGCAGAGGAGTCTGGTGGGGGACTTCTCTGGAAAAGGGCACTGTCACTGACTCTTGTCAGAGATCAAATTTCAGGGCTGGGGAGATAGCTCAGTGGTGTAAGTGCCTGCCTGGCAAGCACAAAGTCCCAAATTCAATCCCCAGTACCACACACACACACACACACACACACCAAAAAAAAAAAAAAAAAAAAATTCAGTCAGGGGAGCTAGGCGCTATTTCTTTCCTGTCTGGGACTGGGGAGGTCCAAGAGGGCTGATTCAAACTGGGTGTGTCTGTGCACACCTGTTATCCCAGCCCTCAGGAGGCTGAGGCAGGAGGATGGCCATTAGTTTGAGACCAGCCTGGGCTACCAAGTGAGTTCAAGGCCAGCCTGAAGTGCATAGCGAGATCCTGTCTTACAGAAAAAAAAAAGAAAAGAAAAGAAAAAAGAGGACTAATGGATCAAAATAACAGGCTTGAGATGGGTAAGGAGGGTTGCACAAATATCCTGGACAATTAGGCTAAGGCTGCTGTACCACTACACCCTATTGTTGCCCAGCCCTGATATTGGAACTGGTTTATTACTGGAGCAAGAAAATTGTTCATTGGGCCAGGGAGATAGCTCAGTAGAATAGCGCTTGCCTGCTAAGTGCAAGGGCCTGAGTTCAATCCCCAGTTCTGCAAAAAAAAAAAAAAAAAATTGCTCATTGTTCAATGTGACTCTGAACCATGCTGGTGACAATGAGTGTGATCGAAGTGATGCTTGCTACAAATATTCTTTCTGTCATAGTGCTAGGAGCTTTAATTGTAATTTGGATTTTTTTTTTTTTTCCTCCAAAAACTATTTCCTGAGCACCTTCTCTGGATGAGGCATCTACTAGGTCCTTCAGGTCTGAGACTATTAATGTGATATAATCTTTAGTTTCCTGGGAGGAGCGAGAAAAACGAGGGGTCAACTATAATCCAACATAGCACGTGTGTTTTGGTTACTTTTCCTCATTGCTGAGACAAAATACTCAACACCCCCAAGTTCAGGGAGGAAAGGTTTATTTAGCTCACAGTCTGTAGAGGCTTCAGTCCCCCATAGCTGGCTCCACAGCAGAGTGACATGGCAGAGGAGAAGCAAGTTCATGGCAGGCATAAGGGAGCAAAGCCACAAGGCATAGAGTACTGGTCCTTGTGTTCCTTAGATTGCTTTATTTTTTTATTTTTATGTATGTAATACAGGGTCTCACCAGATCAGACCCGTAATGATCCTCCTGTTTTCAGCCTCCCAAGTGCTGGGATTACAGGTATGCGCTACCACACCGTCTCAATCGCTGTCTCCGTGTGCCCTGGGTCGGGCCAGCACGGCATGGCAGTTTATCGACCCCAGCTGCTGTGCTCAGTCTAATCAGGTGCTTTAGTCTGCTGAGCTATCTGGCTGGCCCCTCTGTTGCTCAGATTGTATCCGGGCTACTGGGACTACGGCAGTGCCAAATCAATCAGTGGACTGATTTAGTCATCAGCCACCTTTAGTCCTAGCACCCTTAAGCCTAGCATTGCAACATGAATCCATCACACGCTTGAGATCCAGCCACTTCTGAAAAATCCCCACCTATGACTGACTGCCTGAGGCTTTGGGGGGACATCCAGGCACAAGCCAAAACATGTTTAGGCGGATAGGTGCCAGCAGCACCCATAAGAAGGGCCATAGACAATGAAGGTGTCCGGAGGATGATGATGTTGTAATTGAAGCCCTATGGGTGACTGAAAGCACAAAGGGGACATTGACATCAGTGAGGAGGAAAGTGTCCTCAGGAGTGGGCTGTCTGTGGGCAGATGACCACGGGCAGAAATGGACTGCAGACCCATGTGTGGAAGCATGAGTGGTGTGGTGTTGAGAAATGTCATCCAGGTCATCAAAGAAGTTCACAGTGAAGCCAGCAGTTTGGGATATTTCACTGTGGGGAAGAGAAGCCATCCAGGAGCAGGGGGATGAAGAGTGGGGAGCTGTGTCTTATTTCAGAAGTTGGTAAGGCTCCAGGGTACGGCCTAATACCGTCAGGGATGGGAAGGCTGCCACAGGCGGACTGAGGAAGTCCTCAGGAGTCCAGGCTGAAGTGGTGCTGCCCTGAGTTAAGGAAAGGACAGTGGGGATGGAAGGGAGAGGGTGGTGCTCAAATGACTACAGAGAATGAAGGTGAGAGGAGCGGAGACAGACAGTGGAGGAGATGGTGCAACCGGTACTTGGGGAAGGAGACTCATTTTAAGGAGCAGATAACATCACAAAGTATTAAGGTCTCCCATTTTCTGGCTGAGGATACTGAAACTGACAGACTACAACTAACTTGCTGAACCTACCTAGTGAGTGAGCTGAGAGTTAAATTCAAGCAATAGAAGACCAAACGGTGGCTGCTCCTGTCCTGGGGCTCCCCTGTGAGACACCCAACCCAGGGAAGGGTTTAGCTTGAAGATGGCTTGAGCTGCGGTTTTCCTGTCCCTGAAGGCCATGGCCATGAGGGAGGAAGGGAGAGGTCAGGCTTGGCAGGAGGTACAGGAAATCAGCTCTTGCGGCAGCCACCTCCCCAGTCAAATAGAGAACTGAGGAGAGTGCCTGAGGCTCAGCTCCTGGATCCTGCAGCTGGGAGTTTCTGTTCTTGGGGCGCCCTGACCTCCTCAGACCTCCCTCAGACAGCTCCACTCTTACCTTCAGCAACCAAAGTTACTGTAACCACCGGGACAATACCCAAGAGCTGCACTTTCAGGTACCTTCATATCTCTTAATCCCTGGGAGGGCGTCACCTCCTGGTAAGGCTTTAATATTTTCAAGCCCTTCAGAGAGAAGAGAAAAACTAAGCAAGACTGTAAGTGATTTTCCCTGGGCCCCAGGGCTCTTGCTAGTAGAAAGCATGCTTTGGTTTTCGTCTGTGGCTTCCCCTTCTCAGCACAGATAGTGCTGGGCCCAGAAGGAGCTCAAAATTCATTGTTTTGAATTGGTTCTGCATATCCCAGGCTCCAGATCTCTGGATTTTTGGTCACCCACTAGATGTTGAAAATATTGGGAACTGAAGCATCCCTGGGAAAGGGGTTGACTACAGATCCCAGAGGACGCAGGATGCTGGGGTGACCTTGGGGTTTATGCCATATCTTATCTTCACCCTGCCACAAGGAACCTCGGCTTCTTGAAGCATTCCTCTTCTCAAAGCAAAGTCCAGCCAGGCATGGTGGCACATGCCTGGAATCCCAGCATTCTGGAGGCTGAAGCACAAGGATTTCCATGGGTTCAAAGCCAAGCTTGGCTACAAAGTGAATTCAAGACCAGCCTGGACTGATAGTGAGACCCTGTCTCACAAAAAACGCCCCCCCCCAAAAAAAACCAAAAAAACCCCAAAAAACTCAAAGCATGAAGTCCTAAGGCTTCCAGTATCACAGCTGCCTGACATGCAAGTTGAAATGAAGATTCCAGTTAGACTCACAGGACCTACAGATAGAGAACCTGGGATGGAGCTGGGGGCCGTGGTATCTTGAATTCTCATTTATAGTAAACTTCCCCCATTCATTCTCAGGCAATGCAGTCCTAGGAGATTGTAGAAAAGTTTCCCCAACAAGTAAACTGAGGTCTAGGAGGGCCCTGGCCTGAGTGAACACGAACAGGAGTTGTCCTTAACCTCCCTCCCTTCCCCCCTGCCCCCTTCTGCACTGTTTGTGGTGCAGTTGCCAGGGGAACCAGGCTGTGTAACTTCCTGACTTTGGCGGTTTTCCCCTCCTTGGCCTTATCTCAGCATCCGGCACCCAGGCCAGGGCCCATGTTGGTCACGTAGGAGGGACAGCTGTGCCAGGCGTGCGGAGGCATGTCGAGGACACCAGGGCAGGGCGGCCCGTGGACCTGGGCAGGCAGGAGGGTGGAGGTTGAGGAGCCTGCACATTCACTACTGTCTCTGCTGTGGCCCAGGAGGAATCTGCCAAGTGGGAACGCGGGGAATGGTGGTGGAGACCGGCTTGGGCTCTCTGTCATGGCCAGTGTTTCGGCTTTTCATTCCTGGCCTGAAGCCTCTCAGGGAGGGAGAGGCCGTGTTACTAGCCCTGGGTCCTGTGTCCTCGCTGCTTCCTCCTTCCCTCTTTCTCTCGATCAAGGATCTCTGGTTTCAAGCACCTCCCAGAAGCACCCCGTCTGTCTCCACCTGGGGCCCCTGATTCCAGGCTGCATCCATCCCTGCTCTTTATCCTTGGTCCCAGGTTGCTGCTTCTGTTTCAGTCTCTTAGCTGGGTGTCTCAGGCTGGAGCAGGGAGGCCTGAAAGTTGTTAAGAAATAGAGTAAAAAATGTGAACATGTTAAGTATTTATATTTTGAGCCCTACTTTGATTTAGAAAGAATTTAGGGAAGTTTAGAGAGTTCAAGTGTTCTGGGAACAAGGTTGTGGGGGGCAGTGAGACAGCCTCCCAAGCATCTCTGCGGCGCAGAGTTTCAAATGTGATCCCCAGTGCTGTTTATGCTACCCTAAGGATGAAGACCACTCCAAATGAAAAAAACTCCCATAGCTGGGGGCAGGGAAGGGTTAGTGGGATATTGTGCAAGCTGATTTTTGAGTGTGGCTTTAACTTTATCTCTTGGGGAGGGGGCTGTTACCCCATCCTGGCCCAGGCCGGGGTTCAAACCTTTTTAGTGTGGCTCCAAAATCACTCTCCAATTTCCCAGGAAGCACAGCATGGCAAACTTCTTTCCAGGAGTCCTAGGTCAGATTACATCTAGAAGAAACTATACTGAGGACCAAACGGGCACCCCTTAAATGGAAGCAGAGGCTATGTGGGACAATGGGAGTAGGTCTAAAGGAAGGAGGGGGTGTCTATCCTGGAGAATTCCCAGGACTCTGACGAAGAGTTCAGAGAAAGCCTGAGCAGGGCTGAGGTGGTGGTGGAGGGGAGAAAACAGCATCTTAACCCCAGGCATGAACCGCATAGTCCTCCCAGGAATGTGGAAACTCCTCCCCTTCAGAATCCATGGCCCAGTGACTCATCCTGGTTCTGGTCCTCTTACTCCTCACTGAGCTTTGGCATCTTTGATCCATGTTTGAAAGCACAAGTTCCTAAAGGCATTTCAGCACAGCTAGGGGAAGGGGATGGCAAACTTCCTCGGTGCTTAAGTGAGAAGACAGATACTTCCTTCTAACCCAAAGGGCTCTGCTCCACCAAGGCTCCCTCCACGTGTCTCCAGGCTCTTCCTCCTTCAATGTGCTTACTCATCATGGAGTCAAACTTCCTGTGTCTCCCACCTCAGCCTGCATGGGGAATATTTCAGGGGTCAGGGAAGTGGCAGACCCATGAAGACTCCAAGGCCCAGAGGGGCCCAGGCAGCAGTGTCAGGGCCAAGTCCAGCCCAAGACTGCTGGGCTGTGCTCCCGCTCCCCGGCACCTAGCTCCTCTGCTGCCTCCCGGCCCCTGGCGGCCAATCCAGGCTTCCTTCTGAGACTTCTGTTGGTGTTGTGCCCAGTAGGAAGGGCAGGCCTCTGGAGGTGGGGCTGGAATCTGGACCTGCCCTCTACTGACCTCTGTGGCTTCCTGTAGCTTCCTGCCCCTCTCCATTGTTCTCATCCCTTAGCTTCTTGGGCAGGGAATGAAACAGACAGAACCCAGGAAGAGAAGGAAAAGGCAGCTGGGGGATCCATGCAGCAAGCAAAGGACTCCAACTATGCACCAGCAGAGATGGGAGGAAGAAAAGATGGACAAGTGTGGGTGACAAGGGAGGAGCCGCGGGGCGGGTCTCTGGGAGGGTAGGAGGTGAGGGGCGTTTTCCCCTTATCCCCCTTAGATGTGGCTGCATTCTTGAGCCAAGTTTTCCTGAGAAGGAAAAGGGTTGCCTCCCTACTTATTAGGGCTGGAACTTATGAAGTTTGAAAACTCCATTTGTAAAAAGCAGCACAAAACTACTCATAGGAATTGATTAGGGGAATAAGAATGTAAAACAAAAAAGAAATCACAATAAATTATAAACTTTAAGAAGTCTGGCAAAAACTATAAACATCCTAACATCTAGACGAGTAACACAAGATTTGTATAAATTACCCAGAGTCCTCAAAATTGTTTTTTTTTTTAAATTTTATGTATTTTTGGTGCAGGGTCTCACTACATAGCTTGGACTCGTAGTGATGCTCCCGTTTCAGCCTCCCAAGCTCTGGGATTAAAGGTGTGTGCCGACTCAGCACGCCCTAGGATGGGGCTTGGCACAGCATGCAGTACCGAAGATTGAACCCCGGTACCTGCATTTGCCTAGGCAGGCACTTAGTCTGCTGAGCTATCTCACTAGCCCTCGTGTTTTTGATTTTTTTACTCCTGCCTTTTTAGTTGCATAATTTTGTCTCTTCATATGACAGTGGTTTTTCTGACACTTTTAATACACTACGAAGAGAATTTAGTCTTTCTTTGGATGCGGATTGATCGATACTTTTATTGTTATCGACAGACTAGAATGCTTCTCTTCACAGTGTGATGTGGGCAAAGTCATGTCAATTTTTATGGCTTTTGTCAAATTTGTGAAAATCTGCATTCAATTTCCTTCTTATATGAGTTATAAGGTTTTACAGCATTGTTCAGTAATTAATTTTTTTGAATCAATGCAACTCATTCATGTTTGTCAGAAGTCCTCATTTTAGTGGATTAATATGTTTCATGTACTCTCCATCAATTTTGAAGTTTTATGTTAAATCAACAAAAATTTAATATTCTTCAATGTGTTCATGTGATTTTCTCCTCCTTGTTAATTGAGTTACCAAACAATCTAAATGGCTACTTATTCTACTCAAAATCTGTCTGTTTCTCTTACTGAATTACCTTTTTTGGTGTAATCTGAAAATTGTGTTATAATTTACTTTTCAATTTCAAAGTCATTGTCTACTGATTTCATAGCTTGTCATTACCAGTTTGGATTGATAAGACAATTTTTTAAATACATATATTTAAAGATAAGCTGGACATGGTGGTGCATGCCTGTAATCTCAGCACTCAGGAGGCTGAGGCAGGAGATTTCTGTGAGAGTTCAAGACCAGCCTGGCCTACAAAATAAGCTCAACTGCATAGCGAGACCCTGTCTCAGAACAGACAAAAAAAAAAAAGGTGAAAAAGGAAGAAGATATACTATTGATATGTCTGAGTTAGAAATCTATTAAATTTTGAGGGCTGGCCAAATAGCTCAGCAGATTAAAATGCCTGCAAGCATGGGCCCGAGTCCGGGACTTGACATGCTGGCCCCGCCCCTGGGGCTCATTGAGACTACAATTGAGATGATTGAGACTGGGTGTGGTGGCGTGTACCTGTAATCCCAGCTCTTGGGAGGCTGGGAGAATCACTAAGAGTCCAATCTAGTAGTGAGACCTTGAACACCCTGTAGACCCTTCCCTAAAATACAGAAAAA
>NDGM011169203.1:0-10146 GCA_002564305.1 Octomys mimax | reverse complement strand
ATACCATTTTAACCTTTTGTGTTGGGGGGAACAAAGGAGTGCATAGGTGCTCTTTCCTCCAAGTTGTTTTACTTTTGAGGAAACATTGTGATGATTCTAAGATGCCTATACCTAAGTTAGCAAACCCCTTCACGCTCTTGAAAACCTAGATTTGTGTGGCTAAGGTATTTTAATAATGGAACAGGTAGTACGAATCTGAGTTAACATAAACAATAAAAATGTCAATGATTTAAGTCTTATGTAAACTTTTTTTCCCTCATAAAATCATAGAAGTTGACACTTATAAAAGCCCGTCCTGTCAACCTGAACAATCTTTAGTTCTGGAAGTGCAAGTAGAGGCTTTGAAACACACACACACACAAACACACACACACATACACACACACACACACACACACACACACACACATACACACCTCTACTCGGGTTCCACCTTCATTTTCTAACCGATTGTTCAGGTTTTGTTTCTCTTCACACGACCTTGGGCTGGCAGTGTGGACATCACCAAAGATCAAGCTAGCTGAGCACATTCAGGAGCTTGCTCCAAGATGTCACATTGCATAGCCTGAGAGTTTACCAGAAGCCTGTGCTAACCAGCCCTTTTGGTAATTCTGATGATCTATAATATTTGAAGAGCTCCACCCTAAGGAGAGGCCTGAGTCTGGGACTGTCATAAATCCCCAGCAAAGGCAGCTGGCTTCAGACTTATTTGTGATTTCCAGATTCTTTCTCCACACTGGAAGATACAAAAGACAGTGATCATAACAGCAAATTTCCAGCAGAGTTTAGATCATATGGTATTATCATGTTCACTCTCCGAGTAATGCACACAACTATCCTCCCACAGCAGGTACAACCTGAGAAAGTTACAGCTGTTCAGCAATGTTCATAGAAACTTCAGATTTCTACAACTCTTGTCAACTCTGCAACCTTTAAGTGATGTATGAACAGAAAAACATGACTCTAGAAAACCAAGATATGGGCAATAGCACATTCATTTCTGGTTTGAGGATATGGCCGAATTAAAATCTGGTTTTGTTTCAGAAGAAATGTCGAGCTTCGCTCTTCATCCATGAATAGCTCTCTTTGGAAAATGTCCTAAACATTGCAGCCTATTTATTTCAACCACTTATCTGCAGAGTAAAAGTCCCTTTGCAGGCCAGGAAGCTGTAGAGAACTAAAGCCTAAATGTCTTCCATCTTTGTTTTTCTTTTTCTTTTTCTTTTTTTTCTTTTTTTGCACAACCAGGCTAAATGCCTAAAGCTGGTGTTGAGCTTCTTTTTCCTCCCTATCCTGTGCCTGCCCTTTGAAATCAGTCTCATTATCTGCATCAACAGACCAGCAACATTCTCTGCAAAACAAAAAGCGAATGATTCCAGTGTTAAAGACACTTTATTATTGTCAAAACTGGGTGGCCCTGGCAATATGCTCCAGTACTTTCATCCTTCCTAACAAGATGAGAAGATTTCCATTGGAAACCAGCCCTCTTCCTATTTCTGCCTTCGAGGCTCTTTGCCTATTTCCAAAGGGCAACTCTGTTTAACCAGGAACACTTACACTGCCAGATTCATTAGCAGTACAGCATTCCGTACTCTGCCTCTGAGGCTTCTCTCATGGTTTTCGGGAGTTTCGCAGGGCACCTACACTTCCCCTCACTTGATGGGTTAGAAAGAATTCCTGCTCTGGAGTGATGGCAACTCAACACACCTGCCCAAGTCTTCTCAGCAGTGTAGAAGCACAATTTGATCACGACTCAGTGGAGCAGACCCAGGACAGCCTGCTCTAACCAGTCTGATTCTGTAGTTGGGATTCCTCTCCTCCCAATGGCAAGCTTGCATCATTGCATCCTGCCACTTCAAGATTAATGACACATGCACAACACCTAAGGGAAAACAAGTCTTCCACCACAATGCGGCATCCACCAGGGCCAGCACCCCAGCAAAGGCCCTCACAATGGTCATGGCATGGTCGGCTGTCCTGCCATGTGACCCTAAAGAAACTGGCCACCTGTGACCTGCTTTAGAAATAATTTGCTCATAAAGCTTGTATTTGTTACATTTTGCTATTTCTTAAGTACTTAGAAGACATCCAGGAGAAACCCTAAATCCAGACAAAATAGTGAGGATACAGGGGATGTGGGTCAAGTCTCTTGTGAACTTCTTGACACTGATAGAAACTGGAAGTCCCAAGCATAGAAATGTGACTCGTTGGGAAAAAAAAAAAAAAGGAGAGCAGGGGAGAATAATAAAAGATGATGTATAAGAAATAGTTCAAAAAGGAGCAACATTGGTAAACGAGAAAAGGTCAACACTAGTGAGGGACAATGCAGTCCTCGGTTGAACTGCTCTGTAACTAGCTTCTAGTGAATATCCCAGAAATATCCAAAGGTCACTGAAGCAGAAGTCATCTAGTTGGATCCAACAGAAGGAGCCTGGAAGCTGCTTCCATCCATCCAGTTCCCATGCAGTCAATGGTCCCCCTAGGAATTCCATAGACATCCTAGGGCCCAAGGAGCAGGCCCTCCAAGCCCATATAAAACAATGTTCTTTGATTTCCTGAGCAATCCGAAGACCAATTTCATACTTGACATAGCCCTAAAGACCTTTGTTTCCATCTTTGGCATCCTTCAGAGGTCCTCTGACTCACACAGAGTCCAGTTACTAGAAAGCCTCTTCCCTTATGGGGCACAGCTGCAGGCCTAGGGCTCTGAGAAAGCACTGCCTGACACTCTAGTCAGGCACAGGCCCACCCTTCCTCAGCCCCAGCCACAGGGCTGCCCACTGTGGGACATGCAACTTGACCACTCAAAACAAGCTCACTAAAGAATACATAAAGAGCTTGACAGAGCCACAGAGGTCTTTAGAATTATGGAAACTTAGTAGTCCAGTTTTAATAATCAATTTACAAAGTATTTAAACACCGTACTATAATGTACAGTGTTCCACTGAAAATCCACAGAGCACTAACTCACATCAGTTTGGAAGTTATACTACTGATTGTCTTTCCCTAAGAGTTTAAAGAATTAAGAAGTGGAGCCCCATCCAATTCGTTTCAGTTATCTTTTCCTCCCTGACTTCTCTAACAACTAAAAACTTGGAACTCAGCATAATATACCTTGAGATACCCAGAAATTTATTCTCCAGCAGAAAGGTGAGACTTTCCACCTTAAAGGTGACATCAAAACCTTGGGCTATATTTTTAGCACCTTACACAATGTTTTTACTCTGATAAATGGAGTCAATGTTGAAATAGAGACCGAAAGTTTGGCTGCGGCTATTTCCACATATATACAAGGTAGGCCGCTCCAACGTCATCCTGCTCCCAGTACACACCATTATGGCCTGCACTATCACTGCACACAGAGAACAGCCTGAGGGTCATCGGAAGCATGTAACAGAAATGATGGTAGTGCATGAATGCTCAGGAGCTACACCAAGCTCTACAAGAAAGCAAGTGTCCCGTCCCTGCTAACCCTCTACAGATCTCACAGAGCAATTAGAGGTCGTGGCCTCAGAACCCTAGGATGGCAGCTGAACCTGCCACACTGAAAAGCCCCAGTCCACACTAGGAGATACTCTCCAATAATTACTAAAATATCCTAATACATTACAACACACAATAATAGATATGCTTGTCTTACTGGAAACGGGCTGTACCAAAGATAGCTGAAGCAACCAGGTACATAGCACAACCCTATAATCCCAGTTACTCTGGAGACTGAGGCAAGAGGTTCACAAGTTTGAAGCCAGCCTAGGCAGTACAGCAAGATCTTGTCTCAAAATAAAAAATGAAAAGGGCTGAGGTTGTAGTCTAACGATAGAACACCCTTTGGTTCAATCCCAAGTAGAGAAAAAAAATGTGTGAAGCATTTTAATTGTTCTCAAAGTTCAACTTTTCCATTTCTGAAAAAGAAAACATTCACATATCCTGCAAATTAAAATCAGATAAATTACCAGTTAGTAATGTTTTCTTTCCAAGTCAACAGGTAACTGTGAGGACTTTAGACAGGTACTCTTATTTTATATAGTCCTAAAACAAATATCCTTAAGTAAACATGTCATTAATATATAATTGAGAAAGACCTAACTTGCAACGTTCTTAATGGCCAACAAGAACATAATTCTCTTTAGCAAATAACTACTTACAGTGCACTTTCAACAGAGAAATTATTTGCAATCAATATAAATAAAAAATTTATAAACCCAATGTTAATTTTCCTGAAGAAGTAGTCAGATTGATGCTTTAGCCAATTCACTTGATTATATAACTTTTATCCATGTATTTAGTAAAGCTTTTGAAACAAGAGCATGATGCAACTGTACAGCACATGGTCATACCCAGTGTAAGGTTTCTTCAACACAAGTACTTTAGACCTTGTATTCATAGCCACACATACAGGGGAAGCAGACGCTTAGGTTACACTGTCCTCTCCTCACAGAAGCAGCCTGATCTAGGGTCCTAGTTAATAGAGTGGAATGATCATGGTATAGTCACAGAGCTACTGAGAGCTGAGAAAAGCAGCGATCTGCAACAATGAGATTGAAAGCTGAGTCACAAGAAGTTCCAGAACGTGCATGACTCACGCAATTCAGCCAGCATTTCTCCCTTTCATTCTAATTAGTTTTATCTGGGCTGAAGGGAAAATTTAACTATAGTAAACATTAGAGGGAAGAATTCTGGAGGGAAGTAAGTTGATATGAAAAGAAACACAAGAGACTGGGGTCCTGGGGGCATGGGAAGTGATTAAGCTACTCAATGTATAAAATAGAACACTTCAGTTAAAAGCAAAGTTTTCCTAAAACACCTGGAAAGATGCCTCAGTGCCCCACATTCCTGAGCACAGATGTGGTCAGAATAGCAAAGTGTGCATCTATCCTGAGGTCTCCCGGGGGAGCAGAACAAGAAAGTGCTTCCAATCACATCTCTGTATTCATTGGGGGGAACCGGGCTCGATGTCTGCACAGGGGAAGCAGCAAGCATCACCTACCCACCTATTCAAGAGCCCATCTCCCCATGTGAAAACAACGTAAACAATAATTGCCATCGTGGGGCACCAAAGCAGCCAATCTGAAGAGATGCCATCAGTAATCTTAGGTGCACAGTAAAAAGCCTGGTTCTCCAGCACCCTGATTTCAAAAGCACACACAGCTTTTCTCCTTCAGCTTGGCTGCTGGAAAGAAAGGCATGGGTCTGGGAGGCCTCTTCACTCAATCGTGCAAGGAGGAATGCTTTCAAACTGGGCGTGGTGAACTGTAATATGTTAGGAGGAAAATTTACCTGACAAACGCTCCATCTGTACTCCTCTGGGAAAGTGATCTGCCACAAGTCCCTACTACACTCCATCCAGAACATTTTGTATAGTTAGATCATTGCAGAAAGTAAGCTATTGCTAATAGCAAAACTGGTTTCAGAAGCAGATTCAACCTAAACTCTAAATAAAATTTGGCATGGCAACATGCAGGAAGAATATCCTATGTATTTATAAAATAGAGGAGTATTTATCTATGTTTAGGGGATTTGGGGATTTGCAAGTGCCACTAGTCGCCTCTATGCTGTACCTGCAGCCTCTGCCGGCTCAGCAGCATGTGCGCGGAGCTCAGGCTGGGAACACTGTCAGTGCGTGCTAAGGCAGATTTCAGCCTGCCTGCTAGAAAAGGGTAGCACTGCCCACAGTATTCTCAACACTTCCATTTGTGTGTCTATGAAACAGAAGACAACACAGAAATAAAATCATGCTGCTTGTGCATGCAAGTCCAACAGCAGCCAGGAGGCACATCGCCACACACTGCAGATTCATATACAAAGAAACTGTTCGGGCATCTGCCTGGCAGCTTCACGTGCCACATGTCACACGAGGTATCACTCTAAGGACACAGTATTTCTGCTCCTATGTTTCCATAAAGTGCAAAATATTTCCACGCAAAAGGCTTACACTGTTCTTTAAAATGCTCGCACACATCCACTCAGTGCCTCATTCGTAGGAGCAAACAGAAAGCTCATACATTGTCATTGTTCTAGCAATTTTCTCCTACTCTGCCTACAGCCTTATTTATACAAATGTAGACACTGCTCACTTGGGTACAGTTAAAGAAAATAAACTGATGAGCCGGAAAATCTAACATGCTACCGGCTAACACCGAACATCTTTTTAACTAAAACTTGGCATTTTATATGAAGTCCCGATCTTGAAGTGTCACACATTACACAAAGTCCTTTTCATAAAAGCATTTTTGCTTTTGTCACCTCCTAAAATATACTAACCTCACAGTCTGAAAATAACACTCCTAATATAGGGTAATTTAATATTTCCATCTCTTTTTTCATTGTAAACATAAATATGAAAATTACATTTACAACTCAGTAGTGATAGTTTTAACCCCAAAAAACATTACCAAAGGGAATATTTGGAGAAAACATGCAGTGAAACATTTACCACCAATTTAATTAATTGTACAAGGCAGAATATTTTAAGGATATTCTTTCACAAGAGATTAAACATTTAGCATGCTTCATCCACACGGCACAAATGCTATACATATGACTACAGGATTCTATCCCATCTTTGGCTCTGTAGAAATTACTATGTACACATCATCCTCGTGACTGTTTTCAGCTCTCTGTGTGGTTGGTTTCACGCAAGGTACAGCTAATATCTGGGCCAGGTCCCTACTTGAGATACCCAGTTTTATGCTTAGAAATGCATCCACAGCTTCCATAGTCACAATAGTTGTTCTTGAGTCTTTTCCTGGCTCCACTTAGTTACCTCTAGAAGTCCAAGTTTTGCGGGGACAGAGTCACCTTCTGAGATGACCTCATCACATGTAGAGGTCACAGACAGACCCTGTGTGACTTCCAAAGCTCTGTACACCATTTCAAGTGGGCATGGAGGCCCCTGTGTACACAGACGGCACAAGGTCTCTTTCCCACTAGGATGAGTCTCCACACAAATGGCAAGAAGCACAAAATGGCCTCTGTGTTAATGATTGAATTTTAAAATACAGCCTATAATATTGTCTCTTCTAAACTTAAAGGATTAAAGCAAAATTTTTTTCTAGATAAATCTACTTTAAAGTTCACCCTGCAAATATTCCTTACCATGTTTAAGTGGTTGTTCTTTATTCTATAAAGAATTAAACATATCTATAAAAATTCTGCTATGCTTTCACTTCTCAAGAGGTACAAAAGTTATAGCATCTTTCATTTTGTCTGATTTATAATTAATGAATAAAATAAACCTGAATAATAAATATTCACTAGACCTAGGAATTACCTAAATTAGGAACCAGAGTTCCCTATAACACAAACAGAATGTGACTAAAATAGTAGGAATTGTAACTGGGACAAGTTGCCGTGTAGCTCAGCAGCACACTGAATTTTCTTTTATGAGCCACAAATGGAGCTTGCCAGGCAAAACCCATGCATCTTCTTCACACATGAGTACAGTTGGTTGATGATGGGGTGTCTATTCGAGTTTTATTTTCTTTGTTTTCATTTAGAGATGACTCATTTTGAATGCGGCACTTGAACACTTGCTTATAGGCCTTTCTGAAATTTTCAGAGAGGAAGGCATATATGATAGGATTCACTGAAGAATTGCTGTAGGCCAGGCAGTGGGCGGTGATCCTGAAGAAGAAGGAAGCTGGGGTCAGCGGGAAGGCCCCGAACTCAGCCCAGAGATGGATGATGTGGTGGGGCAGCCAGGAGATCCCGAACACCACAACCACCACCAGGACCGTCTGTGCTGTCTGGAGGAAGAGGACGGGGAAGAGAAAAGGCAGAGGTGAAGAAGAGAACCGGAGGTGCACGGCCATACCAGAGGAAGCCCGCATGCTCAACCCACCCTGAGGGAATGTCAGATTTATTTTCATGGGATCAAAAGAAAGTCACTAAATCTGTACAGGTGCTTTCACTTCATAAGATATTTCTGTTCATAAAAGTTTTTTAAAGAAAAGCAAAAACACACACAGCTACCACTGCTCTCGATCATGGGAACAGAAATGTACAAATATAAAAGCCCTTAATTTTTAAACCAGCAAAAACTCTGCCAGGGTGCACACACCCAGCTGCATCTCTGGGATGGTAGCTCTAAGAGCACCAAGCTTTGCTCCCAGTAGTCATTTCCACAGACGGGTGTGAAGATATTTGTTTCTCTTCATTAAACTTCAGTAAACTAAAGACCACATTGATTGACTTAATGCACTGAGGCATTCCACTTACAGCTTATTGACCACTGGCCCCATTTTCTTGCTGGCTTTTGTCTTAATCCTTCCCATGCTGCTCCTAAATCATAAGCACTTGGAAATCTGATGCGGGATTCAAGTATTCCCTTTGCAAGTCCTGCTGAGCTAGGAGGCAGTTGTCCCTGTTTGACAACCTCCAACCCAAGAGGATATGCGCCTGCTTTGCTCTCTGTGTTGTCTTTGTAAACATGCAGCCCAGTTGACCACAGGCCAGAAGGCTGAGACTGAGCCTCCAAAGGATGACCCTGTCCAATACCTGCTGAAAGGCAACAGCTGTAGAAACCTGACTATTGAAAGAGATCTCTATTGAGTCAAACAGAAGACAATAGTATATCTTATTTAGATGCCTTAAAGGAGCTTAGTATTTTTCAACTGTAAAATTCAGAAGAACCAGTGGGCTCCTTCCTCAAAGAGGCACAGCTTCAGAATGGTGCGGGGCCTTGCTGGTCACAGAAGAGTCCAGGCAATTAGCCTGTAAGCCGACAATGGCCAAGCACTGGCTATATGCACAACCTTGCTCAGCTTCCTCCACAGTCCTACAGAGTAAGACCTCAGGGGACCCATAGGTTATAAGCAGGGAAACGGAGACTCAGAAGAATTACTGCAGGCAGCTGCAGGCTCCACAGTAAAATTCAAAGACAGAGCTGAAAGCCAAGACTGTATGCTCCTAAATCCACATGCAGAAATGTTGGGAGTTTCAGAGACAGAAGCTCACAAATCTCCATGGTCACCACCAACCACACCCCCCTCTCTGCTACCCAGGGCTCCCTATCAAGCAAAGCATCTGGGGCACAAGCCCCTCATAAGGTAGTATTTGTGTCACTTCTCTAACCTGATCAGACAAAGCAGCTCTGGCTTCTCATGTGTGTGATCCCAGCACTCTCCTTCTCACTGCAGAACAAGGGACACGAGGGCTTCAGGGGCACATACATAGAGCCCTGGGCCCAGGCCCGGAACTCCAGTGACCTCTTGCTTTCCCTCAGGCACAAGCCAGGTGGTCATACTTTAGAATATGCTTCAACACCTGCCTACTTTGCAGACCTAGAGGCTGCAGAGCTAGGATCTTTCCCTGACATTCCAGTCAGGGTGCCGACTCACATCACAAGCTTGGCCTAACCGATGGCTGTCAGTCAGCATGCTCTTCTGCAATTTAACTGAAATATATGGACAGGAGAGAAAGTTAGCAGACTCTGAAAGAAGGTGGAACCATGTGGAGGCTTATGTTTCTCATAGCTTCACACTGATGGAAGAATAAGACACAGGAAAATGACTTCTATTAAAGCTGGGCCTGGCAACACACACCTGTAATCCCAGAATTCTGGGCTACTGAGGTACGAAGACTGCAAGTATGAGCAAAGGATGGGAAATCTGGCAAGTTAGCGAGAACATACCTCAAAATTAAAAAAAAATATAAAGTAAGGAGGGTGACTGAAGATGTAACTCAGTGTGGAGACCCTAGGTTCAATCCTCAATACCAGGGCCACATTCCAGAATGGCAAGAGGGTTTTCTTACTGTTTCTTGAGTGGGGATCCTATTCTTACTTAAATGACATGGAGAAGTTCACATGTGAGATACTAACCTTTTCCAAACAGATGCTATATAAGAAGACCTAGATTTGCATTGATCAAAACTGTAGGCTGGATGCCACGAAGCTGTGGCCACCGCTCAGGCAGAAATGGTGGAGAGGATGGTTAGATCTCCACATATGCAGCAGTGAGGAGCAGCAGGTAGGACAGCTAAGCTCCATAGGCACCCTGGGCTTTGCAAGACTGAGGAGCTGGCAGCAGGTCTGGGCCGTGCGCAAGCTGCCCAACCTTGCACTTTGTTGTAAGTTACTGGTCGGTGCCGAAAGAAATGACGAGAAGACCTGATGAATGTAGCTTTAGAGGTCTCACTGAGATTAGT
>NDGM011169199.1:0-10051 GCA_002564305.1 Octomys mimax | reverse complement strand
GCCTTAAGGGTGGGTCTGTTAAGGTATAGGGAGCTGGGGATCGAACCACAGTTCTTTGTGCCTGACTGGGTTTGCCCCAGCAGGCACTTAAACAACGGAGCTAACCCACAAGCTCCCTAGCTTTTCTCCCTTTGAATGCCAGCTCAACTAAAAGAATGAACGACTGTAAGAGCAAACTATACTTTGTTTTACAAGCTAGACTTCTCAAATCAGATGCCAGAATCATCACAGTACTTTGGCACTGTGAGTATCCATAAGATTTGGGTTGTTTGATTTACATATTTTAGGTTTGAAGTATTTCCACTTTGGAAGAAACCATAAAGACTATGTGAGTCTAAATGTCCTCAGTCAAAATCCACACTTCCTCCATGACATACTTATAACTCACCCATGGTTAAAATGAAATCAAAATTCCAGCCAGGGAGATAGCTCAGTGGTGTAAAGTGCCTGCTTAGGTGAATTTTAGCAAGTGCAGGGACCAAATGCCTGCCTGTTTGATCCCTAGCACCATAGCAGCCCAGCCCCCAGGGCAGGCAGAACTGGCCCCCCCCCAAAAAAATTATATATACAACAAACTGGAATACCTTGGGGTAAGAAAAGCCCTTTCTTCTGTAGGGTCCATTCTCAAACCTTGCCTTCCAGCTCTCTACCCACTGGTCCTATTTCAACTCCTTCCAGGAGCCTCTTTCAGCAGGACGTTCTTATCCCCAGCTATCTGCTTTCCTTTCTCTACCTTTAGAGAAAAGGAAGGGGCAGCTACAGCTCTATAGCTTCTAGCTACTGTCTCCTTGGGACACAGAAGCTTGTCATAAAGTCTGAATTGTGATTGATAAAGGGAATGTTTTCTCTTGGGAAACCAGCTTGCAATCTTGTACTTCAAACCCCAGCAAAGTATAAAATTCGTGACCACAATGACTTTCTTGGCTGTCATCACAAAATGACTGGAACTTCTTACCCCAGTAAGAAGAAAGTAGGAAAAAGCTTATGGCCTTATGTTCACACCTCCCTCTTTAAAACTTTATAAGGACTTGAGTCATCTATTTCTTTTTTGTATAATTTTAACTAATTATAATCTATCCAACCTGGGATTAAATCTGAATAATCTATCACTGACCACTTTCAATTGTAATGTGAATATTTTTCCCACTGATGTTCATAGTCTGCAGGGAACATCAGCCAAGTGCTGCACTACACAAATAAAGCACAATTTGAATCTACAAATAGAATATAAACCCGGTGTGGTGGGACATGCCTGTAATCTCAGTTCCGGAGAGTCTAAGGCAGGAGGATCACTGGAGTTCAAGGCCAGCCTGAACTGCATAGTGAAATCCTGTCTAAAAAAGAAAAAAAAAAGTGTTCCTTAATATAGGACGCTAAATCAAATATGGGTGTAAGTATTCCCTTTGAGAAGAGAGACAGGATACAAAGTTTCCATGTGAGAAATAAAACCTGAGTTTAGAGGACAAATGCGATGCAACTTCCACAAGAGATACAGAATGGAAAATACAGTAAATTAGAGTAAATCTAATATTGGAAATTAGAGTAAAGCTCACATAGAAATAAGAGAAACAAACTGTAACAGTTATCGTACATAGACTTTTAGAACATTTTTACCAACTACTGAAAAATTAGAACATACTTTCTCCATCATACGCATAAATGAGTTAGCCTTGATATTTGCTTTGTGAATTGGTAGAATAATCTGAGGGCCAGATGTTTTACATTTGTTTTAGACTACGGCAAACATTAAATAATTAGAAATTACCTATATGACTTAATGGTTTAACTTTGTACTAAAGATGATATGGAGACATCGCCTCAGACTTTAGAAAATTTAGTACACGCTTGATGCCAGAGTTTTGGTAATAGTGAAAAATCAGTTTTACTATAAAACAAACTTCCATTGTATAATAGGCAGATTAAATCTTAATCATTGATTGAATCAGCTTCCTACAAGGTGAAAATTTCAGACTCTCCAAAATATCAAACTAAGAACTGCTTTTTCCCAGACTGATAACCAAAATGTATTAGTTAATATAGTTTATTATGTGTTATGTAAAAACTATTGCAGTTTACATGCATGCACTGGATTAAGAATTAAGCATCATATAGCCCATCGGGAATTATGTTTTAGATAATCACTGAAGATATGGAAGGAAGACTGTAGTTTATAAAGGGAAGTAATTAAAATGTCAGCATGAACTTGTATCAATCATGTAAATCTTCCATTGATAAAAGCTAGAATACAACCACTGTGAAACACTTAAAAATTGTGATGGTCCACTGTCGTTTGATCACATCTTTGTTGAACAAATATCACTTACTCTAATAGGGACATCATGCAAGTTATTTTAAAATGTCCTTAAATTAATTTGAAACATTACTCTTTCTACTAATATATCAAATTCTTTCAAAACAATCAAGGAAGAAATGACTGACAAAATTTTTATGCAAAAATAGAGTTGACTAAACAGAGGAAAAGTTTACAGTTCAAATTATATATATCTTGAGTGCCACCTTAATTAGGTTACCACTAGAATGGCCCAATAGTGACACATGTCTTTGGGAGTATTAATCTCATCTACGTGCATCTATCTAGATATTTTCTTTACTTTTTCCCACATCATTGAACTTTTGGCACATAGCATCTCAAAATTATCCTGGATTTCATACTCTTAAAGTTTTCCTGTATCATGAAAATGAAAAGAAGGTAAAAATATTCAAGTGGGAAGTTACATTTACCATAGAGAAAAAGTTTGAAGTTAGAATCTGATTCAAGCAGACTGTTATTTCCCAATGAGAATTTAACAGTTTGTCATTATGCTATGTGGTGATTTAAAGCAAGTGAAAATGTTTTGCCATTTTAGAGCCCTATAGAACTTACCACGTAACTATAGGCATTTGAAGTCACAGCTACTGCTAGCAGTGGTGAAATGCACAGAAAAATCATATATGGAAAATACTAATGACACTTTTAAGTTGATCATTTAAAATTCCATAGAATAGAGAATGGTACATGTTGGGTTGAAAAACTGCCTTTCTATAAATGAGATAGGTTTCTGCACAAATCGTCCTTGATAAGATTTTTTTAATTGGCATGCTGTTTGATTTGACTTATAGCAAAATAATTTCACATATATGTACCATAATTATGAGATTTAAATGAGCTAAATGCAAAAACATTTAACATGGAGATTAATAGATTTATTTTCATAAACATACTTTACTTTCAGCTGGGTATGGTGTTACACACCTGTAATATTAGCATACTGGGAGGCTGAAGCAGGAGGATCATAAGTTTGAGTGTAGTTGCGTAGAGACTTGGTGAGACCCTGTCCCAAAATAATAAAAAAGGGGCTGGGAACCCATGCCTTGGGTTCAATCCCCAGCACCACAAAAAAATAATAACAATAATAATTTACTTTCCTTTGTGATCAGCTAGGGCCGTATTTGCACAATTTTCTCTTTTGAAAAGAAGAAAACTACAGAAAGCTCAGAAAGACAATTGCAAATTAGCTAGTTTACTGATAACTTGATTTCTCCGGGTTTCAAAAATTCTCGATCAAAGTAGTGCATTTCAGGTGTAAAATATAAAGGTTATTTTAGAATTTTCGAACATATTCATATTTGCACATTACTAAAACATTTGCTTAAAAAAGTAAGCCCAGTCACATGAGGCAAGCATTGACAGATTTTCTTTTAAACTTGTTTGAGTTCTGTGCCACCAGCCTATAAGTAAAATGCCACAGCATACTTCATTTATGAATAAGTTATGCATATTAATCATTGGACATTGCTGCATTTTAAAATAAGTTTGAATGTCCTAAATGATACTCGTTGCAGGTTTATGAAACTCAGCACACATCAGCTGTTCAAATTTTAACAACTTGTACAGCAATACATTTCTGTAGTGTGAAACTTATATTTTTAAGCATTTAACTTAGCATATTTTCAGTATAAATATTAAATGCCTTCTAATACCTGGATAATAATATGATATGTTATTGTGGCTTTCTGACTTCTATTTGGATAATGGCAATTATGTTTGTAAAGTAACTGAAACAGATTTGCAGTGATGAGTTGAGCGAGTCTTTCTGAGCTGTATCAGTTCATTTGAAGACCACTTTACCCTAATTTTTACATTTGACAATTCAATTAAGTACAACAATAAAAAGGTCTTGTCCTTAAATTGACTTTGTCCTGTTTCAACCATTATAAGTACCTTATTTTGAAAAATTCCATTATTATATAGTTTTCCTGCAAAATGATAAGAAAATTATCAATACTTAGTCGTTTAAAATGTCACACATATGACCTATTTTTGTCCAGAACTATTTTCATCTTCTTATCTGGCTGAATATTAGATAAATGATCTTTAGTAATAGTCAGTAGGCTCATAGCAAAGTCATCATTTTTCTTGAGCAAAGGCCTTTCTCTCCAGGGGACAGTCACTTCAAGCTTCCCAAGGTGTGGTCTTTCCACTCTCTAACAAGGGTTAGAAACGTTTCTGCCAAGAAGCCTTCTCCATCTCTGAAGCGGAGCCCTGGGCACGGGTCAGGTGCTGAGTTTCTGTAACTTTTCTCTCACTGGTTTATACATCTAATTATGTGCTCTACTATAAATCAGGATTAGACTATTTCAAGTTGATTAGACTAAGAGCACATACTTTAATATGTATTAATGCTACTGCTTAGCAACTTTATTCCTTTTTTTTTTTTGGAACTGGGGATTGAACTCAGGCCCTTGCACTTTCCAGGCAAGCGCTTATTCTACTGAGCCATCTCTCTGGCCCCCTACTTTATTACTATTGATTATAAAACTGCCATAACCCTAAAAATTTAGTCCCAACTGCTCTTTTCAGGTGAAGCAGACCATTCACATTCTAACTTGGCATCCACTAGTCCACAGATCTCTAATGGGATCAAATGACACCAGGAATCTAACATTTACTCATGATCCTGTCCCACATTATGCAGGAAAAGGCTAATTCTTTCTTTCTTTCTTTCCTGTATTTTAAGAAAGTGAGGAAAAGGCTATTTCTTAAGAGTATCAAAGTTTTCATTTCAGTCATGTTGTGCTTTACTTAATATGAATCTCAAGAACAACCTTCAGAGCTTTTTGGACTTTATCCTTCAACTTGACTTAAACAAAAACAAAGTAGCAGCAGTTTGCAGGCCATGAAATACTATCAATGTATACACACTTCTACAGTGAAAAAGATTATTTAGTTCCATTGAATTTGTTATTCATGAAATTAGTTAAAAATATTAAAAACAATTTTTGTTAATCCTAAATCAGAAGATTTATTTGCTCATTGAGATTTAAGTTTCAGGGATCAAAGATATATAGCTCAGTGGCACAAGCACCTCAGAAGGTCCTGAGTTCAATTCCTGATACAAAAAAAGTAAGTTTCACATTTAAACCCTCAATTAGAAAACATCAAGGAGTTGAGACTTAGGAGAAAAACCACTTAGAATCCTTAAAACCAAATATTAGAGAAAACCAAGAAACCCAGATTAAAAAAGAGACCCTATTTTCCACAATTCTATGCTGTATAGTATTCATTCTTGGCTTCTCCCTGAGAAAGAACTGTTTACATCAATGATTAAAAAATAAAATCAATCCCAAAACATGGAACTTAACCTTCCTGGCCTAACCAGAAATCCCTGGTTACAATGATGCAAGAATTAAGATTTCCTCAGCGAAAAGACTTAAAAATAAGCAAGAGTACATTGCATGTCATGACCTAAATGCAGGACTGTCAGAGGAAGAGACGCTAATCTTGGTGCTCTCCTGGGCAAAGACCCTCCATAACAAAGGCCTCTCTTCTTGCTTCTCTTTAACTTTCCCAAATCTCACCGGCCTGCAAACTCCTGAAACCAGCAAAGCCAGCTGCTGAGCGAAAGCTCAGCGACCTGTCCTGTCCTGAGTGCACCAACAAAGGGAAAGCCACAGGGAATTGGCCACATAAAGATTGGAGACATTTTATGGTCAGGAAGGGCCATACTTGTAAGACAAACCCAGAATGTGGTCCTTTTAAAGCCTCAGGAAAACCTCCAGTTGTGATTGCCAAATCTCACCCTAGCCTCTTTTCCACAAAACTGATCTTGCCCTACTTTTCCATGCAAGCCCCAGATACACTTGCCCAGAAGTTTGCAAATCAAAGACGCCTCCCCCCACAGGCACCCACAGGGACCGTCCAATTCCCAGAGAAACCTGACCAGGCAGTGAAGCCTCCCGGAAGAAGCAAAGATCAAATGAGACCGGCTCTGCGGGTCTTCCCGAGGTGACCCTGGAGCGAACGTATTTATTTTCACGCTGCAACTGCTGATTGCTTTACAGAGATATATCATGCTGTAGCTCTGCATGGAGCTGAGGACAAAAGAAACATTTTATTAATGTTAAAATTATTATAATTACTCTTTAACAAAGCTATTAAATAACCTGTACAAAGCCCGAACCAACCTTAGGGAAAACCCAAGCACCACTTCAAATGTCCCAAGGTCCCTCCACTTTGACTCAGCAGCATTGTCTGCATAACAACCAGCTAGGAGTGGTGACCAACAGTGGTTGGTCTCAGGGGCTGGAATTTGGAGCTACCCTGGCATAACTCTGAGCTCCCAACCATAACCCAGTCAGCGGCGATTTCCAACCCTGCCACCCTTGCCCCTCCCTCCGTCCAGGATCTGGACAGCTAGAGGCCTGGCTCCACTCTGGGAGGCAGGCAGTGGGCGGCCTGTCCGCTGAGACTGAGTGCCTGCTGCCCATAGCTCCATGTCCTCCTGTCCCTTTCCATAGAGGCTGGGAAGAGGGTGAGGCAAGAGTGGCCCCGGGGTGGGCTCACAGATCCCGCGGATTCTCTCGCTTAACCCCGGCCTCTGCAACTTTGAGCTTCTTATTTTGGTGCGTCTTGACGTGTTTGGCCAGGTGGTCGCTGCGCATGAAGCGCTTGCCACACTCAGGGCAGGCGAAGCGTTTCTCGCCCGTGTGAGTCCGCAGGTGCCGCTGCAGCTCGTCCGAGCGCGTGAAGCTCTTGCCGCAGAAGAGCCAATTGCACACGAAGGGCCGCTCGCCCGTGTGCCAGCGCAGGTGCGCCTTCAGGTGCGACGTCTTGCCGTACACCTTGCCACAGCCGGGCACGTGGCACACGTGTTGCTTCTTTTTGCCCGGCTCCGCCTCGGGGGCACCGCCCGCTGCCTGGCAGTTGGGACAGCGGCAGCGGCGGCACCTCCTGGCCGTGGCCGCCAGGGGGGCCTTGGTCTGCAGCAGCGCGGCGATCTGGCTCTGGTACTGCGCGAAGTCCGACGGGCCCAGCACCAGGCCACGCTGCAAGGCTGCAGCTGCCGCAGCGGCCGCAGCCGCTGAAGCTGGAAAGCGGGGTGCGTGAGGGGGGCCGGCACAAGCGCTGGAGAGGCCACCACCTGGGACTCCGGAAGCCCCGGGGCCGGCGCCCGACTGCGGGATGCTCCACCACGGGAGGTCGTCGGGGGCTGGGGTGGGCGACAGCTGGCGGCAGGCTGGTGGTGGCGGCGCAGGCAGCAGGTTGGAGTAGCCAGGCGGCAGCGCGGCCTGCGCAGCGTAGGGCACATAAGCGGGCGCACAGGCGGCGGGCAGGGTTGTCATGCTGGAGGGCAGCATCTTGACCGGCGAGAACTCGTAGGGGTACGAGGGGTCGGCTGGGGGCGTGAGTGGGAGCTCGTGCGCAGGCCCAAAGGACGGCTGCAGGTGCGTCTTCTGAGGCGTCAGCCCCAGGCTAGGGTGCGGGGGCGGCAGCGCGCCGGGTGAGTGCGCGGGCATGTCGGCACTCCACGGGTGGAAGAGCCTGGAAGGCGAGCCCAGGGCCGGGTCGTAAGGCACCTGCAGGAAGTCCGGGGCCGCAGCCGCCGCTCCGGGCTGGCCAATGCGGCTACAGGTGGCGGCCAGCAGCGCCAGGGGCGAGTGCTTGCCCAGGTCCGGGGAGGCGCTGGGGGTGCGGTCCTGCATGGGCGCGGAGGGGAGGGCGGAGAAGAGACAAAAGGTTAGCGCTCGGAGCGCGGACTCTGGGCAGGCCCGCCACCCCCACGCCCGCTCTTATACCCCGGCCCCTCCTCCGCCGGCCGGCCCTCCCCCGCACCCCACGCGCGCACCCACGGGCCCCGGCAAAGTTAGTGTGCCTGTGCTCCCCGCAAGCGAGACACGCGAGCGCTTGCTGCTAACCTACTTGGTGCGAGGAGACACAGTCGTGCCTTCAAGGAAGCGCGAAGGGGAGGCAGAGGCATCCGACGGGCCGCTCCAGGCCCCGCGGTCGGCAAAAGCTGCCCAGCGCCCGCCCTCGCATCCTTCAGACTCTCTCGCGCTTGCCACCCTCGCGCTCCTTCTCGGCCCTCCGGAGGCCGGCATCAGCAGGAGGGCCCGGCAGGAGGACTTGGGCCCAGTTCACGGCCACTCGCGCACCTCCCAAGCCCCAGATCCACGTGTCTCTCTACCAGGCCGCGCTTCTGACACCAGGGAGGTGTGAAGTTGGCGTGAGCAGCCCTTGGTCTGACTCCGGCTGCACAGCCGAGGGGCTTCCCTACGCCCGGAGAGCCGCACCGGGCGGATCCGACCCGGCCCTGCCCACCTGCCCCGCCCCTCGGGGCCGGGGCCTGACCTGAAGGAAGGCCTGCAGCGAGTCGTTCCGGAGGACGGCCACCGCGGCCATGGCTACAGCTTGGGGACCGCTGGCCGCGGAGCGGGGCGCCGCCGCGCAGGCATGGACACCCGAAGGCGAGGACGCGCAGCCGCCCAGTGTGGCTCCCCGGCGCCCGTTCTGCGCGCCGGAGCCCTGAGCCCTCCCCGCCCGCGCCCAGCTTGTCGCTCCTCGCTCGCTGGCCCCGCGCGAGGTCTGAGCGCTTCAGGATCACCTCCAAGAATTTGATAAGGACTTTGCTGGGCCGCCAGCCAGTCAGAGGGAAGATTTATGGCTTTGAAGTTTGCCGCTACCCAATCATCAAAGAATAGCGGCTCTTTCAGAAGCGAAAGCAAATCCTTTGAATCCACAAAGCTCCTATGGTGTGTTTGTTGGTCTGGATAAAAGAACTGATTATTAGGGGGGATGGGAAGGGAGGAGATAAAGGCGGGACAATTAATGAAGTAATCACTATGTGGGAAATGTATATACACAAATAATTGGATTTTCCTGATCAAAGGGGGCCTTGCCGCCTAGAGACTCGCACTTTGGTTGCTCGAAACACTGGATCCCCCGCCCCCACTTGCAATTAAAGATTTGCACCGCAGCAGCGCCCAAAGTGACAAAGTGTCTTTGTTATCTGTAGAAAAATCTGCTTTCAGGCGCGGGACTTCGAGACCGGGATGAGGGTGACTCTTTCCAATATTTCTCTCTCCGCACACGCAGCACGCTCACCCGCCCGCGCGCACGGAGGACCAGCGCGCTAGCTCCTGGGGCGGGGCGTAGGGCCCGCCGCAACCGGTCGGCCGCGTGTCCCCCGCCCGCCGCGGCAGAGCCTCAGGCAGGGCTGTGACCCGGGGCGGGGCGGGGCGGCCGCCCAGGGTGGCAGTGGGTGGCGCGCACACTCCAGCGCCGTCCGCCAGAGGAGCGAACTCGCACTCTAGCGAAGTTCCTGCTGGTGACCTGGAAGTTTTCCTCAAGCCACAACTTTTGCTGAGTGAACCTGAGAAAAACATCTGCCTGGAGCTCATTCCCAGAGACGAGTTTGGCAGGACTCCAGAACAAGCCCTGACACACACACTCGAAGGGGAAGAAACTGTGCTGTGCTGCCCTCTTCTCCCCAGGCGGGCAGCCCTGGCCTCAGAGGAGGGCCTGGAGGTGGCTGACTGCTGGGAGGCTCCTCCGAGGTCCCCAACGATGCCAGTCATTTGTCTCCTTAACCCTAGGCAAGCGAGTGAGTTGTCACTAGCTGGAGCGAGGCAGCTTCCTGGGAAAAATAAGGTGTAGTCAGGAAGCCTTTATTCTTGTGATTCAACAAACCACAGATCATACAGGAAGACTCCTGGAGGAGAAAGAAAAGTCAATACAAACTCTTGTTCCTGTCATCTTTGGGGAAAAAAAAAA
>NDGM011169190.1:0-17436 GCA_002564305.1 Octomys mimax | reverse complement strand
CAGTCAAGTTTTTATCTGAAAATTTTAATTGCCACATGGCTGGTGTATGGAGATAATAATAATATTCATACTTGTATTTTTATATTCTCCAATAAGTAAGAACTGCTACTGCAATAAGATGAGTTACACCTAACAGAAAAATGCTCACCACCACACCCCATGGGTACAGGAACAGAATCAGTGTACTATGTGCATACATCTACTCTGTGTGGATGGGTTTTCAAAATGTACAGGAAAACCTCAGTTTGATGAAGAATTATTGCTGTGTAAAGTAGAGGAATATATCATTGGTCATATTTATTGACAGGCACTTTCAGTATTTAATTCAGTTCTGAAAATGGGCATTAGCTTATTCCTGTTGCCAGTATAAATTCCTTTACCACGCGACCACATCCACAGCACTTAATCTTGTCACCATGAAGCCACACCTAAAAGCAATCCCTCTGGAATTTAACAAGAATAACACCTGCACAACTTTGTGATCAAGAACCACTTCGTTGAGGAGGAGGATAACTGAGAGAGCAACTGCTAGGTGCTCTGAGCACAAGCAAAATCCTGTGGAGCTGTTTCCCCCTTTTCAGAAGAAGACATTCTGAGTTTGGAGTTAGTTGTCTGTAGCAAGTTTAAAATGACTTCATTGGGTTTTAAACCATCTTGGCTAAACCACTGCGGTGGCCACTCCATTTTGACAGAGCACAAAGAACATACACTTGAGACTGTGGGATGGGGATCCCGTGGCAATCTTGTAACTGCATGTAAGATATACAAGGCATATCTGAACAAGTTTATTTTTTATTGTGATGAAAACTAGAAGTTCTTTCCCCAACATACTTCATCAAACTATTTACAACCTCTGTAAAACTTGCGTGTTTGAAAATACTTTATCCACTATCACATGTTACGAATACAGTAAAATATCTTCGCTCTATTTTTTAAAGATGCAGTATCCTTCTATTTCATTTTCTTATGAAAATCTGAGTTTCTATAGCAATTGTTCAATATTTAGCATAGTCAAAATACCAATGGACATGAGTTGCTAGACATTCTTCTATAATGAAACTGTGAAAATATACCATTTTTAATTTCTATGTACATTTCTTAACTATAAAATGCAAGCAAAGTCATATATAGTATAAGCTGCTTCCCTAGCAAGGTAAGGAACTTAATTTCTAGATAGTATGGATTATTACAAATTCTCTTTAAAAAGTTCTTCGTTGGTACTTCCTAGCCCACAGGCCATTGCATGTACAGGCATGTGCACACATGTGCACGTAGGGGCTGTCTGTTCAGGTAAATGGAAGGCAGTGTGGGGAGTAGTGGGAGTGTGACACGGAAGACAGGACTCATCCACCCTGCTCTAAACTAACCCAAGTCAAACTGAAAAGGCTTTTTCTAGATGGTCTGCATTACTTTGGAGAAACTACAGGAAGTGATTTGCTCGGTGAGGTCACAGAACACATTTACCTAATAATCATAGGTATTTGGAAAGACTAAAATCTGAGAGTGGATGATGAACTATGAAGATTAAGGCTTCCCGGGCCTACGATGATTGATCAAAGTGATCTCCCATTCAGTCCCTTCTACGCAGGCTGTAGCAGATGCTGGCACCATGAACACTGCTTCAGTTCTGTTAGGACGGTGAATGCTGAGACACATGTGTAACAGCATCAGGGCAGCACTTCTACGCGGTCACAACAACATAACAAAGGTGTGTCAATACATTTGAAGACCTCACCTCGCCAGATTTATTCAATTGCAGCTTTGGTAAGTATAATAAATAAAGTACAGAATAAGGAATACTGCATCTTTATCCATATACATGTTATCATTCTAATGAACTATTTCAAAGTGCAGAATTTTATTTACTTTAAAACACAAATGGTGATTTGAAGTTAAAACAAGTTGTATAAAAGTGAACACAATCTTTGTACAAGCTATTCCAAATTGCAGTCATAATGAAAATGGTCCTGACCACACTCAATCTGGCATTTCTGAACACTGGAGCATTTCGTGAGTTTATCCCCTGACAACCTACCTTCCTATTTCCCACTTAAATTTTAAAGTGAATAAAAAGTGCTCATTCAAAAACATGGGGTTTATGTTTCTGGTATTCAACTGCTTTTGAAAAAAATATCCTATGTGGTTTATAAAGGCAGTAGTATAATCTTTATGGTAAAGCCATTTAGGAATCTCGGTGAAAATGCCTTAATAGAACTTAAGACAAGTTGTCAAGCAGAGTCCACACCATTGGCAAGATGAGGCAGGAAATGGACGGGATGGGGGCTCTCTCTCCAAACGACTTAAGATCAGAATATAAGGGGCTCTGTTAAAACTGTAAGGACTAAGCCTTAGCACTCTTCATGTGCCACAGCTTCCCCAGAATTGGTCTCTGCAATGCAGAGTCCCCTCTCCTGCAGCTTAGTGATACTACTATGAGCATGTGTGTGAAAGTTCCCTACTACACACATCTCTCTAGCTGCAAGTTGAGCAGCTTCAAGCTTAAAGCCAATGAATGTTTCCAGTTAGAGAACAACTTAAAAGTACTTTAGGATTCTACCCCTTTCCTGTAATTCATCACACACTGTGCTTTTCCAAAGACGCTAGAAATGGCACATGGACTGGAGGACTTTCTGTGTCTAAAGATATCCCATTTCCTTCTGCTCCTAATTACTTTTCTTTACACAGGAAAACACTTAGGAAACTCACCAAAGTGAATTTGCTTTGTCTCAAAACAAGCCCCCCAAAAGTTTCGATTTCAGGGCTAGCTCAGTGACTCATTCACTTCCTTGTGCTTGAATCCCTTCTTCGAAGAACTTCTACCTCAGAAGGGGAAATGGCGCCATGCTGACGGGCTTGATCAGTGAACTTACAATCTCAGTCTGGTTTCCACTCTAGAAGGTGAGAAAAGCTCACCTCCCCAGCTCTTTCTGATGTTGTTAGGCAGCGTGGCTCATTTAGTTCTGTGCTAACTTTAAATCAAGCTGTCACTCAGGAAGACTCCACTGCCTGTCAGTTCAATGAATCCTAAAAGCCTGTCTACTTGCAATACTCTCAAGACACCACTCAGCAGAGAAAAGGGTTGGCTCTTTTGAGAGCAGGCAGGACCAACTTGAATCTACACTGTGCTTGTTGATATTACCTGCCACCAAGCTGCTGTGGCCAGCCCTGGGGGTTCATAGTTGTAGCTGCTCCTCTCTGGTATTCTTTGCCATTGACCAGTAACCCATGCTGGCGCACATCAAAAAACCTTTTTCTATTATGAATGGTTGTAGGCAATGGTAGCTAGGAGTTGCATACATACAGTACAGATAAAACTGTTCCAGTTGATATTAAAAAAAAAATTACTGGTTGGTGGGTAGTGGATTGTGTAGCTGAAGAAACTATCAACAGAACTGCAGCCCTTGTTGGAGGGAAATTGCCTGGTGAATTTTTCAGACCTGGCAGAAAATGCAGAGCACATATTTGTGAAGCCAGAATTTGACCTGAAATTCCTTTTAATACTATCCAACACAAATCGTCCTTGTTGCAGCGTTCATGGTTCTTGCTTCATCAGAATAAGATTACCCGAATTAGAAGACGATCTCAAAAAGGATCATTCTGTCACTGGAAACGATTTCAGAATGTTCAAACATTTTCAGAACGAGCTAGGAATATTGTGAGGTCGATTTGTGCAATTCCCCAAATCAAGTGTTTGTAATTAAAATGTATGTGCAAAGGTCTACGGTGGAGACCTTTTACATCTAACCTATAAAAAATCCTAATGACAACAACAACAACTACTACCATCACCAACAAAAATCTTACCAAGCCCCTTAGCCGCATAAAGCTGGAAAAAACCCAGCTTTTAGTGGGGACAAAAATATGATCCTTTTTCTGAAAGAATGCTTGTTGGTGATGCATTGCTTTGTTTATTGGAAAAGGCTCAAGAGTTTAGAGGGTGGATGGGATTGCACTTCCCTCTCATCCTCACCCCAGGATGAATAGGCTCAATATCCCTGCAGATGCCAATGAGGATCTAACATAGTTTAAAAAATGAAACATGTAGAGGGAACCTACCAGAGGAGAGTCACACCCTTGGCTCTCCAAGAGGGGAAGCTAGCACCACAGCAGGCTTTCTCTGGGGATCGGTCCCTTCCCACTACCTCGGTCCCAAGGAGAACGAACCCATTAACCAAGGAGTTAATTCCCAGTTGTCTCCTTTGCCTTTCTAGTCACCAAATAACTGTTTTCAAACAAGAAAGGGGGAGCATAATCTTTAATTGTGGTACTCAACCAAGCAGGACAACAAACAGCAGAAAGATGACCTCAGCGCTGTAAACGTAACCAAGACATCTAAAATGCTGGGGTGTTTTTTACAATCCCTTTAGTAAGCAGGAAAATTGGTAACGTGAGTCCTCAGAGAAGTTATTGTAGAAAAGTCCTTTTATTCATTATTGCTTTTCTCCTCAAGAGGCGCATTATTTCGATCTCTGCTTTGTCTGATTTTTCATGTGCACTGACTTTGCCTGGGCAGCCCCACCTCTTCTCTTGGTGCCAGTGTGTCTAAGAAAGTTTTTTTTCTCTGATTCCTTGTAATCAAACACTAGGGGCAGGAAGAAATGATGCCTGGGTGACAGAACACGGTGGTTTGAAGTGGGGCAGTAGTTTTCTTTTAGACAGGCTCTTCCTATTCAACTACAGAACACCTCTGTGCCAGTCTGTGGCAGGGCAGAGACCAGGACTAGACTTCAACTGAAACGTCGCTGCCCCTCCGCTCGAACAGATGAACAAAACAGAATTGAAACAAAATGAAAACAATCAATGACAAACAAATGAGAGATTCAATGTTGGTTTTCCTCAGGGCACGGCATGATGACAAGCCGCGAGTGGCATCTAGTTGCTGCCAGCACTACTGCCCGGGGCTGCTCGAGGGTGCCTTTATTTTTAGGCCATGGAACCTCGCCAACAACTTCTTCCCTTCTACGTTCACGCTGCTTGCTGGTAACCGAATGGATGTGTGTTCTAGCTTACTCAAGAACTCAATTTTTTTTAAAAGGAGCTAAGGGTGGGGTATGATAAGAGATTTATCCAAATTTAAAAGGTCTTGCTCTAGCCATCAATTTGTGGCCGATGACCTTCAAGGTACTGATAACAAAACGTTTGACAGCTCAGAAAATGTACAGGCTACAAACATCTGTAAATGGCAGAGGACACAGCACGGAAAACAATGCCTGTCTCTTCAGCATTTGCCGCTGAACTCCCAGGCCAGCGTGAGGATGTCTCTCAAGCAGTCAGGATGGGGGTTACCTTCAGATCGAGAGAGAAGTATTCCTTCTTGTTCCTGCTCTGGTTTCAGACATCGTGGGATGGTGACGCCCTTTTGTGTTAACACTGTGAAGGGGATTCAGCCCTGCTGAACTGGGTGCCTCGCAGAGAGCCAGCTCTTATGCCCAGCTGGACAGGAAGCCTTCCTCACACCAGCATATGCCTCCGGCGGTGCAAGGCCAAGTGGTCTGACCTGGAAAAGCTGCGATCGCAGTCTGCACACTTGAATGGCTTCACTCCCGTGTGTTTGCGGTAATGCCTCGTCAGTTCATCTGAGCGGGCGAACTTCCAGGTGCAGCCTTCCCAGGTGCACTTGTAAGGTTTCTCCCCTGGAAAGGAAAAGGCACAGCGCTTTAGTGCTCCATCGCTTTTCCAGAACAACCCAGCAGAACTGCACGGGGAAGACAGGTGTCTTCAGTGGGTTTCCCATTTGGTAAATCTTTGTGGAGAAATCTTAACTCCCTAAGAGAGGGTTTTCAATCAGACAATTCAGGGTTTCAAACTCATCTTTCCTACCATGTCTGGCAGGTAAGTAGCACTTGTATCCTTAATTATGAGGAGTGCCTTTGTAGCCTAAATATCAAAAGGTGCAGGGCACATCATGTGGCCAAAGGAGTGTTAGCCCTCTAGCAAGTCTGACTCAGTCCTACAGGTGGAAGGCAAAAGGGGTCATCAAGGATAATTAGGTTTCCTTGCAACCCACCACCCCCATCCCATGTGCATTGCTAAAGGAGTTTAAGGCTACTTTAGGACACAGTGTCCATTCATCAGTCATTGAAGGCACACAGACAATTGTGCTAACCCCATTTTGCGAAAGTTTTATAAAGTAAGTTAATACCTGTCTACTCTGTAACAAGAAAGTGGCATGAAAGTAGAAAGGAAGAAGCTGTGTGAGAGATTCCAGTTCCCAAAAGGCACATTCACCCCTAGAAATGAGGCCCAGATTATTCATAAACATTGGTGCTTCGGAGGACCCTAGATACCTCAGGAGGAAAGTGTTCAGATGTTTCTTTCCAGCCTTATGAGGGAGGCTGAGTCCAAGGGCCCATCTAGTTAGACCAAGTGCTGAAACGTCCCGTGAAAAGCAGTCTGAGGAACTGTGTAATCTGACCAGGCCCCTCACCAGCTTGTCAGGACTGTGAAATATGCAAAAGCCGTGCTGGGAAAGGGTACTCCGCCACTGTGCACATGGGCTCCCAGGGGGGCTGGGTAACAGATGACCCAGGTGAGCTGTTTCCTTGGCCCTCGTTCAGACCAGCCCTGTCCCTGTGCAACCTCACACAAGCTGAGCTCTCCCTCTGCACCTTCTCGTCAGCACAGTGTGCTTCTCAGCAGCACAGGGCCTCTCCCGGAAAAAGAGAGCCATTTGCTCACCCTCCCCACACAGAGAGCTATAAAAATGAATACTTAAACCCCACTTTACAGATGAGAAAACAGAGGCTCCAGTACCAAAGTGGCTTAAGGCCAGTAAAACAATGTATGTGACTCAGAATCCAGTGCTTTCACCCAGGTACAGAAGAATGGATACTTCTTACCCTGTCTACACTTTGTTGCCTCCTTAAACAGAGTGAGTTCTGCTTTCCTAGGCACCGTCTCATTGTTTGCTTCCTATTTCTCTTAAAACATCAATTACAAGCTACCCTAAAGATTTTGTTTTAATGCCTTTGTCAGCCATGAATTGGATTCTTGGAGGCAAAGAACCATGCCTCTATGACTTCAGTATTCCCAGACCATAAAGCAGGTCCCACGCAAGCAGCTAAGTGATCTCTCTTTCTCTTTCTCTCTCTCTCTCTCTCTCTCTCTCTCTCTCTCTCTCTCTTTCTCTCACAAATTACTAAGTCCTATAAATGACATGTGCCCATAATGCTCACATGGGAAAGCTAGACCAAACAGACTGCACATGCTTCATCCCACTGTTCAATCAATGTTGTCTATGCGGGTTCTGGTAGGATGTAGCAGCCCTTCCAGAACAGAACGGGTATTTCAAACCTGTGTGATCGAGAAAGGCTAATGCACTAACCATGGGCCACAAGATGCCCTGAAAGGACTCCTTTTGAATAAAAGCCCACTGACTGTACTGACCTAAAACCTCAACTTCTCATTCATTCTTATTGTTACAAGAAAACAAACCCTGCATTTGTATGTGTCTCCTGACCAGAGTTGGACAGAAATTAAATAAAAATTAGTGAAACCTCTCACTTATAAAATTGAAAATCAAGCATATAATTTATTAGGACAATGTTTAACAAGCCATCTCTGTGGTTTGGAAATTTACATCACAAACATGTTCTAATGCTGAACCTGGGACAAATCAACTCTTCAAAAAACTCTCTACCTTTTGGGCATTGTACGTAGTACACAGGTGTCCCCTAAGTGCACCTCCTAGCTGTGTCCTGGCCACAGAATCAGGAAGGAATCACACCAGGAGAGCACTGAAGGCCAAGGGGCTCCTGCACTGGGAACAGCACAGCTCAGCTGTGCAGTAAGAGGATGGATATTTCTCCTAGTGGGGAAGTGTCATATATGATTAGACAAGTCCCTGAACCCTGCACTGGTCACTACAGATAGTAGAGGGAGGGGCTCTGTCATAGAATGGCCCCAAAGAGAGTAGGGGCAAGAGGAAGCAGCCAAGACTTCCAGGGCCATCTCAGGGAGAAATGAAAGGCTGGCACAGTCCCAAGGAGAAGCTGGTGATCACCTTAGGTGATTGATGTCTGATTGCCTTGTACACTTGGTGTAGGCATACAAAATGCTCTTAACGTATTCCTCAAAAATAGCCACACCTTATTTTGCTACTTTCACTCCTAATACTTATGTTCTTTCCACCCGAAAACTCTATAGCTGGGGATGGTCAACTATAGACTCCAATTTTATATTTTTAATGACTGAAAAGATATCAAAGAGGAATCTGTATACAAAAAATTATACAAAATTTAGAGTTCATATTATTGTAAAGCAGTCCCATTGATTTGTTTACACACTGTTTCAGTTATTTTACAGCAAAGGTAGAGGTAAGCAGTTGTAACACAAAACACGTTCAGTGACTGAGATCCTTACTATCTGGCCCCGTGCAGAAAGTCCACTGACTCCAGGTAATAAGAATGGACACCCCTGCCCCTTGTGGGCTTTCAATGTGTTAGCTACTGAGATGCAGCACACAGTACATGCTGTTAATTGATGGGGAGGCAAAGGAATATTGTGGTTATGCTATCTGAATTGTCAAGTTACAATCCTCAATTCAAAATATAAGAATTCTCTCCGTAGTACACAAAAGTATTTCTGATCTTTATTTCATTTTCAAACATGAATTTAACTGTGAATATGTGCTTGTCTTTGAGCCAGACAGGTGGGGTAGTTATATGTAAATTTAGTAAGCATCTTTTAAGTACACATATTTAACTGATACATAAAAACTGTCCATACTTATGGGGTACCACATGCCACTGCAATAATACACACATTGTAATGTTTAAACCAGTTTTAATGTATCTACCTCTTCAAACTCATTCTTTATTAACAAAAACTTTCAAAATCCACCTTAAAATTTTTTGTGGGTCTTTTTTTTTTTTTTTTTTTTTCAGTACCAGGGATTGAACTCAGGACCCTGCACGAGCCAGGTGAGTGCTTATTCTACTGAGCTATCTCCCTTGGAAGATTTTTTGCAGTACTGGGGATTAAACTCAAGACCTTGCACTTGCCAGGCAAGTGCTTTTCTATTGAGCCATCTCCCCATCCCCCTCCTCTTACAATTTTTTGCAATGTGTGCATAATGCCATTATCAGTAGTCTCCTCTGTGTCCCTGCCCCTACCTACCTGCACACACTCATCATCTTGCCTTCCTCTCTCCTATGTACCTGGTGGTAGCCCTATTCTTTCCACCTCTATGAGATCCACTTCTTAGAGCCCTTGTGTGAGTGTGACCATGCATATTGGTCTTTCTGTGCCTGGCCGCATGTGCTATTTCATAACAAACACTTTAAAATGAGAGTTCTGTGGGAAAGAGAGTGAATGACTGCCTTAAAAGGTTCACCCAAGTTCTGTAAGAAGAAAAGAAGTATCTTTAGGATCTTTTCTGTTCACTGAAAAAGTGCCTACGAACATTAGGTCAGAATGGTGCCAGTATAAGGAACGCTTCTCCAGGCTTCCCCTGGGAAACCGAAGCAGATCTCCGTCATGATGGAGCCCTGCTCCTTCAACTACCTTAGTACCCTCGTGTTAAGAAGGTCACCAGGAGCAAGGATGAGTCACCACCATGCTGCGTCAGGGCAAGGGTGATCCTGTTGGAAGGACCCCACAGTAGGAGTCCAGAGGCTACAAAGCATCTCTCAGATGAATATTTGGAAGGGGAAGAGGAGGGAAAGCACCAACGGGCAGCAAGAGTGTGTCTGAGGCCAGCATACGGAGCAAAGGAACAAGTGCAGAACTGAAAAACAATTCATGAGGTCGAAAGCAGGCACACGAGGTCATCATAAAGACAAGGCTCGGAGTCTCAGGAAACCCTAAGAGATACTTCTGCCCCTCCAAAGAGACACAGGAGTGTGTATGCTTTTGGGGAGCAAATATCAACTTTTCTACTAGGGAAGAGAAAAGGGGAAAAGTACATTAAAAAACAGTAAATGAAATTACTGGGTAATCAAGGACTTTTCCTTACATTTTTCCTTGTAAAACTATATTTTCTTTTTCACTGTTCGAAAACCAAAAATCCAGGCTGGCCCAAGAGTGCAGCAGATTAAACCGCCTGCTGGGGCCTGGGGTTCAATCTGCGGGCCTGCTGTACCATGTCCCCTCCCAAAGGCGCACTGAGATGGCAATGCAGACTGGGCGTGGTGGCACGCTTCTGTAATCCCAGCTCTTGGGAGGCTGTAAACAGGCAGATCACTACAAGTCTGATTAGTAGTGAGACCTTGAACACTCTGTAGATCCTTCCCTAAAATACAAAAAAACTCCCAAAACCCAAAAATCTTATGAATAATATTTATTGCCTCCCTTGCTTCATTAGTAAAATAGGAGTTTAAACATTTTTTCCTCTAAGAAAAAGGCGAAAAAAAGAAAAGATTTCCTGCAGTTCTTCAAAATTAGAGGCTTAGGGCCGGGGAGATGCCTCAGTGGAATAAGTGCTTCCTTGCAAGCGCAAGGGTCTGAGTTAAATCCCTGGTTCCGCAAAAAAAAAAAAAAAAAGGTGGTGAAAAAAAAAAATTAGAGGCTGAACTATGAACACCGGGGTGGAAGAGAGGGATCCTCCAGCTAGGCAGGGGCTGGCTTCTACGGCTCTCTCACACGAGACCTAGGTATCGATTACACCTACCCAGTGCCTAGCATTTCATTAGAAAGATCAATAAGTCATTAAATGCTCTCTTTGGACTAGTCAAGTTTTAGAAATGGATAAAAAATTTTAGTAGGCCTTGTTTTTCATGGGTAATGTTGATGCTTGTGTTCTGAAATAATTGAAAGGGTATATATTATAATGTACATTAAGATAATGGGAACTAATGCCACAGTATGAATAAAAACTAATTAAGATGATAAATAAGTTTTTAAGATATACAGAAGTATGTGTAAATGAGCCTCAAAAGATACTAGTGAAGAACACAGTCTTTCTTTTATTCTGTCTTTTTCCCTTTAAAAACTTGCTAAATAATAAAAGCCTAAATTGAATTTTAAAAAGCCGGTGTTAGGAACAGAAGGGTAGGTGAATTTTCCACGATAATGTTCCTATGGAAAGAACAGGCGCAGATGATAAGTGAGGCGACACCTCTGGGCTCTGGACCGCTACACACAGCTGCTCTAAATCAGGATGAGCTGTGGCAGTGACAATAAACAGGATTTCCATTCATTTCTTTGGGGACAGTGAATTTTCCTTAGATTATTTAAACTGGAATTCTGCAAATGTGTTACTCCAAACTCCCTTCCCTGGAAATAAGCTAAAAATAAAGATGGCAAACCTCCTTCTTTGCCCCTTGTTCCTAGCCCACACGTACGCCTCCAAGTACCCTTTGGCAAATCTTTGAAAATTAATTGAATATTTTTGAAAATGACCTCAAGTTTTAATTCCAGCAGCAGACCATCATGATTCTGGTTACTTATGCTAATCCCATAGAGAAAGGGACAGCCTAGTTCTTCCTTCTTCACAGTATCACTTCTTTAGCAGTAAGTCTTGGTATGTGATTTTGAGGTATGAAGTTGACATGTAAGAAATATCGAAGGACCTGAGCTGAGTAACTGGTGGCCAGCTGGGTGACGCCAGGCCACTCTCTGAGGTGGCATTTCATTAACTTCTAGGGTTTTCGTTCTGAAATGACTGTATGTGCCATGACGGAATTTTATGCCATTTTCACCTTTTGTATTTTAATAAGAGGTTGTGTGGAAAATGATAAGATTCTCTTATTAAACAGTTATCTAAAGATTAAAAAAATAGAACGTCCCAAAGAAGGCTTGCTATTTCTGGTTCTAAAAAGAAAACCTCCTAACTCTAGAGTTCAGGTTAAATACAGCTTTATTTTGCATGTATAGCCAACTCTGTGTGTGTGTGTGTGTGTGTGTGTGTGCGCGCACGTGTGTGCATGCAGGCACATGTGTGTGTGTTTGCAGCTATTACTTAAAGTAAGTGTGTTGGGAAAATAAAACATCAGAGTTTTTTTGGGGGGGTCTTAAAACAGTCATCACGAGCTGATTTATTATGAGAGGGCTGTCTCTTTCAATTTTGGTTAAAGAAAAGGATTAAGAGTCACTAAATACATTTCCATGCCATTTACCCGGCAGTCTAAAGAAAACATGAGGTAGTGAATAGAACCCCAAACCCACCAAACAAAACCTACTTTTTCAGGTACCTCCCATGTCACCATGTGACATGCCGAAAAGTAAATGTGAACGGAGGCAGCAGGAAGGTGCCCCTTCGTATTAAGATGATGTGTGAGCAACGAGCCTGGAGGAATGTGCAGGTGAAAAAGGCCGCATTAAACAAAACACCCGTGTTCTCATCAGCTTCTAGTATTTTCTCAAGCAACTGGAAAGGACACCTTTTGCAACAGGAAGCCGGCACTTTTCTTAGGTTCAGAAGTGCATTTCTGAAATATGTCCCTGTTTAACTTTTATAAAGTTACAGGCCTAGACACTGACAAATGAGCTTCATTACATTCAAGGCTCAACATATTTGCTGTGACAATTTGTTTCACATGAGGAATGGTATTTGCATATGAGGGGGGGGGGGAAACCCAGAATCAAGATTCCTATCTGTCTTCTGGTTTCTGTTACATTAGTTCATGAAAGTTCACAGAATTTTAGATTGGGAAGGAAATTAGGTACTTTCAAGATGAGGAAATAGAAACTTTGACACCGAGGCCAACGCGTGAGTGTGGCTCACCTGAGTCATCAGGCTACCTTCTGCCTTCATTGATTGAGGTGGTACTAACTGCCACGAACTCTGAAGTCACGCAGAAGGTACAGCCAAATACAGGCTCAGCTGTGGACTTGCAAGTGGATTCTGAGTGGCAGAGCTAAGCTTCTTGTACCAGTTTTTCCACCCGTAAAATAGGGATCCTATTGATTCCTATGGTGTTTCTGTGAAATTTCGAAATGCAGAATGCCATATGCCTGGCAAACGGTAGGTTCTGTGGCCGTGGATTTCTAGATCTTTCTGTTTTTGCAAATATAAATACTGTAAAGTTAAAATAGATCCTATTTGCTATTCTTAAGGAGGGTTGCAGTCACTTTTTCACTGCTGAAACATAATAACCTACACTACAACTCAGAGGAGGTAAGGTTTACTTCGGCTCAGGGTCACAGTTCCTGGTGAGCTGGCTCCAAGGCAGAGGACACAGTGGAGGACAAGCTGCTTCTGTCATGGAGGTCAGAAAGCAGAGACAGAGGCAGGGCCAGGGAGCTCGATCTTCCCTTCATGTCCCTGGTGACCCGACTTGTGCCCAGGCCACTTGGGCAGGTCAGTGATCCCCCCTCCATCTTCCAGTCACCTACCAAGAGCCCCACACCTCACACCCAAGAATGAAGCTTATGGGGAACATGCTCAGCTTAGCTCTAAAGAGAAGTGAGTTAAGGTTTTCTGGTAACTCAATGCCAATCATGACCCTGATTTTTAAAAATATTTTAAGTACAAACCACTGTGTGGGCCAAGGAAACCCATGATATTTTCACCCACTTATCTTGGCAATTTAATCAAACAAGTTACAATGTGCTGCTTTACTCTCCTGAACTGTGTGGAATAAACTGAAGATCTTCTCTATGTGTAAATGAGACTGAAAGAGTCCCTCCCCACGTAGCTTCAGGATGGGTATTTTGGATAAAATAGTATTTGCCAAGGCATATCACATTTCCAGGTATCATGTTTTGCCTGAGAGCTTTAAGGATATGAACTCATTTCACTTGGACAAATTCCCTCTGAAGCAGTTTCAAAAGCAGACCCCCTCAGTGCATGTCTCCACCATTGTGTGCAGTGTTTCTCACCACTTAAGATGACTGCTTTAGTGAACCAGGCTATCTGCTCACAACTGGGTAAGCAGGCTCAGACCCTTGGGCTCAGACCCTTGCAAGTGTGAGGCCCTGAGTTCAATCGCCAGTACCGCAAAAAACAAATGAACAAACAAACTCAAACCTACAAACAGGCTGAGATCTTGAGTTACCTCTGATAGGACAGACAATACTGTTAACACAGAGCCTAGCCCTCCTCACACTGAAATCAAATATAAATAAATGAAAATATCCTATAATCAAATGCACTTTACTGAAAGTCAAAAGTGCAAGGTCAAAGGCCATTATTTTGGCTGGCAGTTCGCAGATGAAATCTCCAGACTGTGACAACACTTACTCTCCTGTCTGGTGACTGTGCCGTCAGTTTCTTTGGCAGAGACATTTTCCTTTACCTGTCACAGGAATACTTTCCTGGATCCTGATAATCCCTTCTTAGCTGCTAAGGTTCTCCTTGGCTTCCCCAACCTCCACCACAGCTCCTAAGAAAAAGATTCTTAAATAGCTGTACCTCACTCCTAAGCTTTGCTGAAGTATAGGGCATTCTGACTGGAGACCACAAGGCTACCATCTGAATGAGACATATTCCTCCTCACATTTGCTATCAGAGAAACATACCCTCATCAATACAACGACGAACTTGTACTTCTAGTGGGAGAGATTTCTTGGGCTTTTCCTTACAGAAGTAGGACAAGTATTTCTTATCTGATTGTATCTGTCAGGTCTGCCTTGCAAACACCTGGCCAGCAGTCCTCTCGGCACACCCCCATCATGGAGGTCCTCCACCATCTGTCAACAGGAGCAGCTTCTAACGGTCTTGTCCCCTGTCCTGTGTTCTACTCACTACAGTTTACTGGTTGCCTTGTGCTTAGAGAGCGTGACCGTGTCCCTCCTGGGCTCCACAGTGTGCTGTGCGTGTCTGTACGGAAGTGCTCACATGGCACGCTGGGATGGAAGATCTTCCTGTGGTTTTGCTTGTTCATCAACAGGGTACTGAAGATGGCTTTGAGTAACCCCAGAGACTCACACAGTGCTTGGTGCTAACAGCTTTGTGCTTCTGCTGACTACATGCACAAACTACTTTAATTCAAGTACTTTCTTATGAGTGCTAAGGGTGCACTCAATGGTAGAAAGCCTTCCTAGCATGCTTGAGGCCTTGGATTCCATCCCCAGCACTGTAAAGGAACATAAAATCGTCTTCCTTCTCTTTTGAAAACAGAACATACAAGAGTCAACATAAAGGTCACCTGTTTCGTGAAACAGCTTACTTTTCATGTTTTATTAATCCTATGATCTCTTCTAGACTAATAAATTTGAAAACATACTTTTGAAAAGGAAAACAGATTTGGGAGGTTTGATTTAAAACTCTTGCCACCTACAGATCTGCACAGAAGTATCTTATTTCAAAACTATGAACTTAGTAACATGCTATGTGATCAAGCCTCGTATTTTGTTGTTCAAAAGAACACTATTTTAATCTTTAAGATCATATATTTATAATTCTTTTTATTGGTCATTATGATTTTAATTGCATTAATCAGAGCATACTATGAATAAACATTTTAATATATTTTAATGGAGAATATACAGTCTGCTATTCCACCAAAATAGTCTCTTATTCTCAAAACCATAAATTTTGTTAGTAGCAGTTACTTATGCAGTTGAGGATAGATGACCAACCATCAAAATCCAGTTATTCTCAATCAGAACTTAAGAAAGTACCAACCTTGGAGATACTATTATCTCACACCAGTCTTTTCAAATAGCTTTGATGGATATATTAAGGAAACAGAGCCAAAAGCACAGGAAGATCCACGAGGATCCCATGGCAATTTTAGTTTTCCAGTGTCACTGGTGATTTATGAGCTAAGTAACATAAGTAGAATTAAAAAACAAAACCCACTTAAGAATAGATTTATTTAACTGAGAGAGTCGTGGTAGACTGTTTTAGAAGTCTTTTCCATATATAGGGGAAAAAAGGCAATTTATTTTTAAAATCAATTCAATAAGGTAAGGAAGGCTTTTACAATGAAACGGCAGCAAACACGCACAGCCTGGGCACCTGCACTCAATATAACTGAGCACCTTGGATCTGAAGGGTTTCTCCACAGTAATTCTCCCATAGGTTAAAACAACTCTCTCGCCACTGATGAACACAAGTGCAGCGCTTTCATAGCACACTGCTGCCAATCCAGCCTGGCAATAGGTGGAAGACTCTCCTTATTTGAGGTGGCCCTGAGAAGTGTGTGTTCGCACAGGAAAGGGATGCTCCCCACGTCCCTGTGGGCAGCACACTCACTCCTCCAGCACAAACAAAGCTCTGTCCCCACCCTCTCGTGCCCTCCACAGTGGGTATGTGTAGAGATCACTGTCTCTGCCCAAAGCCTGCTAGACTGGCGACTCTTTGCTGCCTCATCTTCACCCCACTTCCATGAGCACGCCAAGGGCGATGAGGCAGGCAAGCATCAGCAGCTGCCTATTAATGCTGCTCCATGATGAATGGTTTGGGCTCAACAAGGACAATCTTGAAGTAGACTAAGAAAAAAAGACCAACTTACACTACTGAAGAGCCTCACAGACAGAGCACAGAGCTCTCTCATGGTCTCATTACTTCTCCACATTCGAATGACAAGTGCTAATGGGTGGGTACTGCTGGTACACAGGTACAGGAATGCAGCTCTAACCAAGTGGTGAGTGGCTGGTCTGAGACAGGGTGTATGCCAGTGGCACGGGTCCTAAAAAACTGTAGCCTCAGTCCCAGCTGCCCTGCTTTTGTGCTATCTGGCTATGGACCGGAGTACTAAGCCTGCTCCCTGCAGGGATTTATATATATGATGAAGATAGCAAAGTGGCTCAGCACAACGCAGGGCGCACCACAGGGCCTCAGAAACACTGGTTCCCTCTGCTGGTGACCTCCGTCTCATAGCAACACCCTAAACGCGCATGCTAGGCACCCTGCAAGCAGCTGGAGGCCCTCTCCTGGGGTCCAGTGGGTGGTCTTATCTGTTGTTCCTACTGCTTCACTGTTGCCCACATACCCATCCTTTCTGCTAACCAATCTCCACAGCAGGGAATGTACAGCGTGCTGGAGGGCCAGGAGGATGGAATGGCTGCCTGGTTAGGAAAGGAGTATGGTCAGGAAGCTCAGCACAGGAGGCTGGGCGGCAACTTGGAAAGTAAATAGGTTACGGACTGAAGAAGGAGGAAGAGAAGAGGCACCCAGGAAGCCTACTTCAGGTAAGGAAAGCACAGGGCTGGGCTCCACAGAGCCAGGTGTACCTGCAGATTCACGCCCTTGTGCAGCTGAGGAAAAGGGTGCTCCTACAGATGCGCCCTTGATTCAGCTCTAACTACTCCTGCGGTCTACAGTGTACTCATGGAGCAGCTCCCTGAAGTATGGTTGTGCCTTTCTACCTCTGTAAAGCAAACCCTTTTCCAGGGACAGTGAATGCTCATTACACAGTTGTTTAGTTAAACCTATCTGGAATGGGTCATTATAAACAGACTGCGTTCCTTCAGTAAGTATGTAAAATACATCCCATAAAGGATTATTTATTATAATTGTGACAGAATGGGCTTATTAAACAAGTTGGGCTCTTCCTGTGAGCGGCCTTAGGTGACCTGTGAAAATGGTTCGCTACTCTCTCGACCCAG
>NDGM011169178.1:0-11769 GCA_002564305.1 Octomys mimax | reverse complement strand
GCATCCTGCTCCACTGTAGCTCCCCACAGGTGACCAACCATAAGCAGCGAGTGCACTCGGAGCAGACAACGGGAGGGAGGGAGGCAGGGAGAGAGGCCGCGCTACAGAGCGGGCCCAACTCCGAAAGGCTGCAAACTTGCTCAGCACGCTGCCCCAAGTGAGCGCAGCAGACAGGGCCAGCAGGCAGGGCTCTGGCCCCTAGAAGAGGCTGTCTCTTCTGCTCTCTGGCCCATCCCCTTCCCCTGGGGAAGGGGCGAGACACAGCCACGCTCCTCCAGGCTTCGCACTTCTCTCCACTCAGGTGTCCATGAACTAATAGAATTCCTCCTCACCCATGACTTTCAACTCACCTCTTGACTTTCGTCTGCCATTTTTTCTAAGTAGGGCTACTGGCCACCAACCCTGCAAATCCAGCTGCCTCGGCCTGCAGTAGTCCACCCCATCCATGCTCCAGTCTTGGATGCGGGCTGCAGGGCGCATCATTTCCTCAGTCTGTCTGGCTGCGGTTTCTGTGTCGGGTAGAGAAAGCCTCACGGCCAGTGCCAACAGACTGCTGAAGAAAACTGGGACAGTGAAGCCCTAAACTCAAACCAGCATTTATATTTTAAAGAGATGAGAAAAGAATTCAATTGCCAGGCATCCAAGTATGTCCTTTTCATGGGCTTTTTCTTTTGTTAAAGATATTTCTAGATCTTAAGCCCCAGAACAGATAATCATATAATCATATCAACAGATGCACATAAAGAATTTGCCAAAATGTATCTATTCCTAAAGTTTTACAAAAGCTCTCATTATAGGAGAAATAGAAGAAATTTCTTTAGCTAGCTAAGTGGCATCTATGAAACCACTGAGCTAACACCATACTTCACAGCTAACGACTAGATGCATCTGTTCTAATCAGGAAGAACACAGGGACTGCCAACCACCCCATTTCTATAAACTTTCTACTGAAAGCTCTAGCCAGTGGAATGACACATCCAAAATAAAGAAGGCATATAATTAGGCAGAAATTGCAAAACCTATTTTAAGAAAAGCCACTAGTATGATTTTAGGACATTATACTTTGGTTTACTAGCCACTTAAAATATGAAATATACCCAGAAATTGTGCATACTTATAGTCTTTGAATTATAAGTACACATTGACATTGAGGCAGGAGGACAATTTGAGCTCAGCATGGGCAACTTAGTGACTTAGTGAGACCCGTGTCAAAATACACATAAAATTTAAGAAGTAGGGTTTTAGGTCAGTGTGAATGCTCTAGCTTTACTTCCAGTAGGGCATATATGAGAGACAGGGGGTTGGGGGAGAGCACCAAAGGTACACAGACACAATGTAGCGGTGTAAAGACTTCAAGAAATGAAAGGCGGCATGTCTCTGTGTTACAAGATCACCAAGACGCTGTTTCTCCCAGCAGGGCATCCTAAGCAAACCCCCAGCAGTGCATCTTTAGAAATTGACAAAGTCGGCTGAATCCGGAGACGCACACTTGCCACTTCAGCGCTTTGGGAGGCTGAGGCAGGAGCTCCTCAAGTTCCATTCACATCTGGCAATTGGTGAGAAGACCCTGTTTCAGCTAGCAAGGGCTTGGGGGCCGCTCAGGGCTGGAGCTCGCGGGGCTGGCCCCGGCCCCAGAGGCACGCGAGCTCGGATACGCTGTTTCTAAGAGTCAGGAGGGGATGCAAAGCGCTTACAATGGCCAAAGGCACCGCAGAAGGAAGGTGCAAAGTCAAGCTTTACCCGGCCGAGCCTTGCTGGAAGGCTCTGCGATCAGTCAGGACAGAGTCTACACGTCTGATTGTTTGTCAAGGGGTAAGAAAATAGCGGATAATGTGTTCAACAAATGGTGCTAAGTGATGAGCCGTCCACAACTGGAAAGAAACGAAAAAGAACTTGCATCAGTTACAAATTACCCCACGATGGACTCCTGACCAAAACGCGCAACCGCTAAAGCTTCCAGAGAGTAATCCAGAACACCGTCCTGAGCCTGGATTCCGAGACGTGCTCCACGAAGACCCACGTGAAAAGGGCGGGCACAGAGTGATGCACACACTGGGCTCCTAGGGTAAGTGTGCGGCTGCGCACACGGCACAGCCGCGAGGGCGTGGGGAAGGCCGCCGGCCGGCCGGCCGGCCATGCGCGCCGGATAAAGCACTCGCCGCCCGCTCCCTCTGGTTTCCTCACTCTCTCTCCAGCCGAAGTCTGTGTTTCTCCCTCAGAGGCGCTGGCGTCCGTGGAGCTCCCTGTGCCAGCCCCAGCTGCCCTCCGGGCGCAGCACCGACGCTGCTCTGGGTGGCCTGCGCCTCCACTGCCCGGGCCACTCTCCGCCAGCCCTGGGACTCCGTGTCATGTGTGCGCCCTGCGCCCCAGAGCCCCGAGCAGGAGGCCCTCGCGCCCTGCACGTGTCCTGCGGTCTCACCCGTCCACGTCTGGATCTGCGCCTACCTCGGAACGGAACTCAGCCCTCCTCCATTCCTCGCCTTGAAATCCTCAAGGCAGATTCACCTTTCCTATCACTTCACGGCAAATCTTCCTGTCATGCATGCTTAGAATGCCCGGGCTCGTCCTTCTAGTCCCTTTCTTCCACATAACCCATTAAGCAATATCTACTCACTGCTCCTCGCCCGGGCAGGGGATCCTGCCGGTGGTCTCCGTGTGGGGCATGGACCACCATAGAGAACGGACTCATACACCTGTGCCTAGAAATCATAACAGAACCAAGTTAACTCAGCGAAGAGGAGCCTCAGGCTTAGCGTTTGGGTTTGTAAGTTTAAAATAGAGATCATTCTCGCAGATCAAGAGAAAGAAAATGAATGTTTTAAATATTTTGGGTCCCATCTGTGCATCAGAGATCCCCATCTGCTCCTAAAGTGACTAACTGCAGGCTTCATCTGCTTGTTTGAGAAAGTATTTGACAAGTTCAAATCTCTTAATGTGGGGAGACTCCCTACTACCACTCACAGCCTCGCTTCTGCCTAGCATGGCTGGCTACAGGAAATCAGGACTTGGTGGCTTCCACAAAGCAGAATGACACATGCAGGTCAGGTCCTTGGATCTTAACAGCTTATAGGCGGCTGACCACTGGGATTGAGAGCAACACTTGGCTCAAGAAAATAAGATTGTGGGTGTGACAACGCACCTCAGTGCTGGATTTACACCACCTTTGTTCTGCCATGTAAGTCCTGGCAGTAAATTTCTCATTGATATTCTTTCAGAAAAGTTTATGATCAGTGTCACTTTGTCATTGCTACTAAGTATCAAGGGTGTTTTGCAGTATCTGTGACAGCCCCTAGCTCTGATGGACGTGGCTTCTGAAGGTGCCATTTCCAAAGAGGAATCCATCTATCCTTGGCTAGGATAAGGATGAGAGTTCAGCTGATTTAAAGCTAGAGGCCTGGGCCAGCCAGCCAGCTCAGGGGACTGAAGCACAATGCCAGTACTGTCCCACTTCATGAAGTTAAGAATGAGAACTTGGAAAACTGGTATACTTCCAGTCACCTGGGTAGTGCTGCTCCAAAACTGCTGAACTAGATTTGAAAAGAAACTGTTCCCTTAAAGCGGGGTGTGGAGCATTAGAAGAGAATCACCAAGACCCAGGAAGGGCCACATCTCCAACTCTTACTGCCTGGCAATGCGCAGGTGGCTCTTGATAAACACGTGCAGGGTCACTGGTGGACGACTCCGCCAACCCCAACTTGGGGCCTCAACAGCAAAAGCGGAAGCCAGCTACTGGGAGGGCCCCTTGCACCCCGTGCTCAGCCGCCTGCACCCATCAGGTGACCTCTTTGCTGCCTCAAGCTCCTGCCCTCTCCTCATGACCCAGACGGGATGCAGACAGTGGGACTCTTATCATCATGTGCTACTCTGACATGGCAGGTGGGACCGGGAACAATTTAAAGGAGTATAGCTGCTGGTTAGGTCAAATGGCTTAAAAAGTGAGTTCTGATCTGAGTTCTGTCCATGAAATAAAAGGGAAGAGGCCCTTTCTTGGGAATTTGTTGGAAGAAGGGAAGAAAGAAACAATCAAGAGCAAGTCCACTTAGTAAAGCGACTCAGGGTATGAGGCAGAGTACAGTCAGGACTGAAAGAGTCACAGGGAAAAGGGGGAAGAGATGTTATTGGAAAGCCTGAGCCCAAGTGAGGGGATGAGAGGGAGAAGGGGCAGGAGTACGGCGGAGTCACTCAGGGCTGATGTCAGTGGACATGAGGCAGCTGTATCGCACATTGTGCTAGAATGAAAGGCACTTTCCGGTAGGTTTGAAAGCTGCAAGGATAATTCCTACCTGGGGAAACACACTGTGGAGGGCTATGCAGAGGGGAATGGGGATGACTTCTGCCTGTAAGTTCCTGTCAATAAAGATGTCCCTGTGATAAGCACCAGCTGTGCTCAATCACCTCCATTCAATGCAGCTAATAATTAAGAAGGCAAAGGGACCAACAGTTCCCAGCCCAAGCAAGCAGTGCTGGGAAAGGGCGAGGTTAGTTCTCTCAGCCCTTCTTTTTTTTTTTTTTTTTTTTTTCATCAGTTTTATTGAGAAACAAATAGCAATGATACAGTTTCAAATCAAATTCTCAGCCCTTCTTACATTGGTGAAGAATTCCAGACTTCTAGCAATTATCTCCACACCAAAATATTTTGTCACCAAGACATCAGGGTGTGCCTGGGTTCCTGTTTGGGTGGACTAGAGAAGGAAGCCAGGCCTCTATGTGAGACATGAACTCTACAGCTGAGCAGATGGCCTCTCCAGCCCCACGGCACACGCCGCTTCATCAGCTGGAGACTCTTTCAGACGAAGAGCAAGCCTGCCTATTGTGGCTTTCAGGCTGTGACCTCCGTCACAGCTTAAATAATTTGCTTCCAACGATTTCCTTCTTCTGAAGACAGGAAGCCCTGGTTTGCTGTAGCATGGAATAAGCTCTCCTCTCCTCCTGGCATAGGCTTTCTTCTCTGAGTTCCTAATCTATGCTATCTGTTTTTATGTTGAAAACCAATACATAAGTTTCATGATTGGGCCTATACAACACATACAGTATCACAGAGATAAGGAAGACAATGCTGTATCCTTCAATTTTTTAAGCCACGAAAGAAGAAAAGGCCCCCAACCTTCCATCAGGCCTGTGAGTGCAGTGCAGTATGCAGCAGCGGCACATGGTGCCAGTTTCACTTGCAGATGGAGAACTCGAGTTTACAAGTCGCACTTTGGCTGCGCCTTGGCCCCATCTTCAGCTAACGCACAAGTTCGCTGCACTGGAGGGCTGAGGTTTGCATGCTGCCACGTGGCACCCTGGTTCTTGACAGTCATGTGCTTGGTAAGCCCACGATGTACTGCGGCTACACCTCCCCCAGGTGCTGCACTATGGGAAGAAGAGACTTCAGCGTGAGACAGCTGACACTGCAGAGCTGGTGCCCGTTTATCTTACTGAGAATTTTCAGCTCTAAGCCAGAGGCTCCTGCTGCAGCTTGAGAAGGCAGAACATGAACCGTATCGTAGTCCACACAGACAATCCCACGAGGTGTTTAGCCAAAGCATGTTGCTCAACGCCAACCTCTCCACTCTTAGATGCCGTACCAAGAAAGCACAGGGGAGTGGACAACCTAGACCAAACTTTAAAGCGCTTAGAATCTTCATTTCCACTTGTTTGATCTGGCGCTCAGGCTTGAGGCTTTCTCGCGATGTCTTTTATCTGCACGCTACCCGACACCTACCTGCCATGCCCAGGGCACCTGGCTCTGGCCTTGACCACTGTGGTCCACTGAGACCAGCTGCTCTGAGCCCTGCCACACAGTGCCAGCCAGTCCCTTCTCACCAACATTCTGTTACTTTCCCTATGCACTGGATCCATGGCTTTTCTCAAAACTTGTCTGATTTCTCCTTTTCTTCACCAGAAGGAGGTGAACTGAATGTGTACAACCTTCCTTTATCCTCACATTTGATATGGGTTGAACTGCATGTCCCTCAGAAAATCTCTGTGCTGAAGCTCTAACCCCCAGTGCGACTCTATCTGGGAAGAGCCCTTTCAGGAGATAATCAACGGCAAGTGACACCCTAATGGGGGTCCTGGCCCACAAGTGCTCATGCAGAGAAGTCAAGTGAGGACACAGCGAGGAGGCGCTGTCCAAGGTCAAGGACACAGGCCCAGGGGAGCCAAGCTTGCAGATATGCAGACACCCTAATCTGGGGCTTGTGGCTTCCAGGTGGAGACAACAGCTTTCTACTGCTTACCTACCTGGCCTGGGGCACTCTGTCATGACAGGCCTAGCACGCAACTATATCAACTCCAAGACAGGCACAAGGGACAGCATCGACCTAAAATGCCTCTAGGAACCCCAGCAGGCAACACAGTGAAGAGACAACCTATAAAGTGGGAGAAAAATATTAATAATACATTTGAGAAAACTATAGCTGCAGAAAATGCATAAAGAACTGAACAGCAGAAAAGTTCAACTAACTTATGGCTAATGACTTGACATCTAGATAGTTCTTTAGGAAAACTGACAAATGGCCAAAGATATATGACAATTGTCCATTCCCACTAATCAGCAAGGAAACATAAACTGAACTATTGGGGCACACGTGTTAGAATGGCGAGAACCAAAAAGAAAGGATGACAGGTATTGGAGGGGATGTGGAACAAAGGGACGTGCATACCATCATTGACGATGCAAAGTAGTGTGGGCGTTACAGAAAACAGCATGGAAGACCCCCAAACCTATAGACTCCTGTGATATTCAGCAGTCCCCCGCCAGGCACATGTGCAGCAGAAAGGACAGCAACACGTCAAGGAGCTGCTTGCATGCCTGTGTTCCTGGCCCCGCCCCTTGCAGGCAGCGTCCCGCAACACAGTCACAGCTTGTGCCAGCACACGTGTGTGCATTGTAATGTTCTACTACTCCTGCCTCCCTAAAACAGTTATCCTCTGGAGGATCACACGATCGCTTGTTTGCTTGAACTTTTTGAAGACTGAACATCTACTAGAGGATCACTGGGCCTCCAAGGTGTGTCCTCCACTGCCCGGAGCTCGGGGCTCCTGACCTCTGAGGATACTTCCGAGGATGAGCCCACTGCGGCGGGAAGTAAGGGGGAGCATGCCTGCTGGTTCCTGCCATCCAAGGCCTGCTCAGGCAAGCAGCCGTGCGGATGACAGTGCCACGTGTGGACGACGTTGCCCCGCTCAGCACCAGCACTGAAGCTGGCGGGGGAATCTGCTGTGGGCCAGTCCCGGGAGCTTGTATTTGCAGGGTCTTGTTGCTGAAGGCAATTCCAGACAGCCACAGTTTAATGGAGGAAAGGTTGAATTTAACTCATGGTTTGGGAGAATTCAGTCCCTGGTAAGCTGACTTCAAGGTAGAAATATCACAGGAGAAGGACATGGCCTAGCGAAGCTTAGTTTTTGGTGGGAGGGGGGCTCATCAGGGGACCGCACCAGAGAGAAACAGGCAGAGGCCCAGCTATAGTGCCCAAAGCCATGCGTTCACTCAGCAGCATGGCATACAGACCTGCTAGGCTTTTCTTAATCCAGCAGAGTGGACACATCAGGATTAACAGTACTGGAAGGTGTCCACGCAGGGCAGGGCATTTTGGACACCTGAGCAGTGACAAAGCCCTCTGGGCAGAGGCACACACCTAGAATCCCAGCACGCTGGCAGGGCGAGGCAGGAGCACGCGCTTGAGCGCAGCCTGGGCCACTCAGTGGGCCACGGAGGGTTTATCTCCAAATGAAAAAGGGCTGAGATTTAGCTCAGCATCAAAGTGCTAGGCTCAGTCCCAGGATCACAAATATGTGTTCCTGCACACGCATGTGCATGCACACACATGCACACACACGATTCTATTTAAAACAAAAAATTAAAAATACCACCAGCCACTCATTTCCTCTTCTCCTCCAAGTGAAACCTACCTATATAACAAAGGTGACGACGAAAGAATCAAACTCCGTACGTGGTAGAAAAAGACCGATCCCGTCCCAGGCCGGGACACCGCAGCACACAGTCCTGCTAGTGCAGGGGCTGCTGAGAGCCCCAGACCTGTCCTCAAGACCAAAATGCAAGCTCTGCCTCTTGCCCTTGAGGCCCTCTCCTGGGAGCTGCGGGCAGACAGGAGGCTGGCTCCACTAAGCCTTGGGGGGCTCTGCTCCCCTCTGTGTCAGGAACTTCCCAGGGGAGGCTCCAGCCCACGGGACGAAGCTGCCTTGAAAGACCCATTTCACAGAAAAGAGCACAACCAATAAATGCTCGTCGGGACTGGAAAGGCCCGTGCAAGTTTCACCCCGCTGAGATTTCTGCCTCAGCCTTCGGACTCCCCAAGGCAGTAAGAGGCAAATCCACCAGCTGGGTGGAGAGGCCAGGGGACGGAAGCGGAGAACCCATCTCACTCCAGGGCAGAGACAGGGCCTGAAGGCGCAACAGCTACCCCTGCAGTTTGGCCCTCAGGCCCCAGGCCTTCCCAGCTCGCTGCCGGGAGCAGCTCTGGGAAGTCGGCTCGGTGGCGAATCAGGGCCCACGCGCGCGAAGGCTGTCTCTCTGTAGGAGCAGGATCTGGGACTGGAATGAGCTGCCCTGTGACAGCTTCTTCTCTGGGGTCTCGCTCCCTGCTCACCACCATATTCTCCATGGACACTCCCAGGAGCCCCGCAGCTCCGCAGAGCGTGCCCCAGAGCAGTCCACGCTGGCCGGGGGCCTGCAGGGGGCAGCACTCAGCGCACGTGTGCCTGCTTGGAGCCCCACCCGGAACCGCCTGCAGACCCAGGCGCAGGCTGGGAACACGGCTCTTTCTCAGGAAAAGGAAAAGGCCGCAAAGCACATCGCCACAGTTTGTGGAGACACGTGGTGAAACAGGGCAAAACCAGTTCGGAAGGAAAATCAGCTGTTGCAGTTCAAAATTTGTGCTATTATTTGTGCTACACTGTACTATTGTTTATCTTGCACAGGCCTCCCACCCAGGTTTTTCCCAGCCCTGAGCTGCCTGGCCCACGAGGTGCTGAGTTTGAGCCACCCTGAAAGCTCTTCCAAACTCAGTGTCTACTTTGCTCTCCCCAGTGAAGTCCTGCAGGTGTGGCGGCTCCTCCTGCCCACAGTACCACTTCCCAGGCCACGGACCCCCTCCTGGGCAGCCCCCCAGAGGCCTGTGACCTCCGCCATGACAGAATCCCGGTGCCTGAAGGAGATGGCCTAACTCGTTTGCCGCGGGCGGGCATCATCGTGCTCCCCAGCAGGGCGTGGGGTGAAGGCGCGTACAGTCCGATTAAAGCAGACAAGGACAATTCACAGGACACACGCCGTACACCCGGCACAGCCATCACCACAGCCCCCGTGAGGACGGCGCTGCTTGGAGGTGGGGCAGGGGATGGCTTGGGGCAGCAGCTCTGCTCAAGGTCAGGGCTGCTGAGGACCTGAAGGAGCCGGCTGAAGGTGGCTGGGCCCCACTGCATCTCCTCAGAGCATGTGGGACACAAGACGGAGCCCTGGTGCTCCAGGCCAGCTCCACAGGCAATGCGATGCCCTTGCCGTCAAGTTGTCCAGAGTAGACATGCCAGAGGTGAGAAGGCAAGGCAGAGGTCAGAGGAGACCAAAGTCAAGGCCCAACAGGTACTGCAGCCTCCCCCTGCCTCTTCCAAATTATCTCCTGTGTCCGTGATTGAACAGACAGTGGAGACATGGGTGCTGGGGAAGGAGAGAGAGACAGCAGGCATCAACTTAAGAGAATTACGAATCCCTCCAATACCCAGCTGCCTGCAGAAGCCCACCCACATGGACCTGTATTCGTGCACGTGGCCGCCCTCGAAGTTCTGGCAACACGTAGAGCAGACACCTCACCATGTTCTTAACGAGAGCCCTGGAGACAGAGCTGGTTGCTTGGCAATGGGGGCCCAGACCCATGGTCACACAGACAGCAGTGGTGCGCATGAGGCTGAGGCTCGGCGACTGTGCCCTTGCTTTTTCTGCCTACTCAGGTCACCCTCAACTCCTTCATTACCTAGGAAACCCCTCGTCCTGCACTGTGCCTAACTGGAGAGAAAGGGACTCAGCGTGCATTCCGGTGGGCAGAAGGGCTGGGCACACGGCAGTGCTCTGCAGTGTGTGTGTCACGCTGTGCTCTAAGAAGGGGAAGCGTATCTATCTCCTCAAGCGTCACTGCTCAGTCCCGAAAAGAGTAGTTTTTAACATCCAGCACACTATCCTTAAGCAGTGTGTTATGCAACAGAACGCTAGAACTTAGAAAACAAGCTCGTTTTTGTTCTAGGGATTGAGCCCAGGGTAAGCACTCACTCTACCTCTGAGCCACACCTCCAGTCCAGATACAAAATGTTCTGCTGTACTTACTCATTACAAACTTAGCCGCAAGCCACCTCCATGAGGAACACAGATGCCCTGGCTCTGCGGATGAACGGAGTTTACAGGAAGGGCAGCAGAGAGCAGCCTTCAGGGAGAAGGGGGCAGGGCTTCCTCGGTGGAGTAAGGCTAGGGCAGTGCAATTGGGGTTCAACACAGGACAGAAACCCGCACATGCAGGCACCCCTAACATGCCCTGGGAGAGTATGCCAGGCACCCCCCCGCCACCTTCAGTGCCTTCCTGAGGGTCCCAGGTGCCAAGGCTCAGACTTGAGGCGCCTGCCTCCTCCTTCACCCTCAACACACAGCCTGCTCCAGGTCAGCCTTCACAAACTATGTGCATTTTGGGTTGGAGACAGGGTCTTGCTATGTAGCCCAGGCTGACCTCACACTCCTGGAGGGCAATCCTTCACCTCAGCCTCCTGAGTGCTGGGATTACAGGTGTGTACCACCGCACCCAGCCACAAATTATGAAAATACAACTAGTTTAATAGATCCGGACAAATTACAAAGAATCTCCTTTCTGGATAACTTGCTAAGGGAAACACCATTGATTCTTCTTCCATCTGCCCTCCATTGTGCAGGGAAAGGCTAAGGGGCTGGGATAGCTTTAAGTAAGCAATGTTCTTTCAATTCCCTACTTTGGTTTTGATTTTTTTTTTTTTCACTTATTAGCCAACATGCAAGATTGAGCTCACTCTGTATGACAGACACAGCAGGTCCCTTAGCCCGGTCTGGGACAAGACAAAGGGAAAAGATCCACATGTTCAGTGGGGGTGCACACCATAAGCCCTGTGGAACACGCTCCAAGCAGGGCAGCCGCCCATTTCCCTGGACACTGCGCTCTCCAAAAGCCTGACGTGGGGCATTCGTTCCGCTGATGAAGCAGACGCAGACTCATCTGAGATGCAAGCGGCCCGTGTGATGCTGAACCGCACTTCACTCTCGACTGGAGAACCTGGCAGCTGCAGGCTGCACAAAATAAACCCACTGCCTCTTTGCAGGTGTGAGCAGCTTTTTGTCATTTGATTGCTGCCCACCACAAGGCAGAGCCTGCAGCCTCTTTTTTCTCTGTCAAGAACATTTGCTTTGTGTGTCAAGCCTGGCTCCAAATCCAATTCACACCAAAGGCGTGCGAAGGCCGCGCCTTCTTGGCATGAGACTTCTGACAAGGACACGGTTTTCACAGCAAGAGCAATGTGGCTGGAGGTGTTAGGGTGGATGGCAGACAGTGCTTCCCTGGAGCGTGAGGCCCGGCCGGTTCTACACGCTGGTCTGCAGGGACTGGGATGGAAAAGAGGAGCGCATGCTGTGCAGGTGCTATGGCTGTGGGTGCAGCGCCCACAAGCAGGACCACAGGAAGGACTTCTGCTGGAAACGTGGGAGCTCCCAACCCAGGGAGCGCCGGGAGCTGCAATGCATCACGCAGCTGTGGCCTG
>NDGM011169163.1:0-24575 GCA_002564305.1 Octomys mimax | reverse complement strand
CCCTCACTCTTTGAAGTCCACAGATGACACCTCCTCCAGCATGTCTCCTCTGCTCAGTGTTCTCAGTTTTTGTTCCTCCCCAACACACATGCAACACACATACACATACATGTGCACATGATACATCAGCATACACAACACAGATACCACATACAACATATAGGCACAGTTATACCACATACACAATACCAACACCATACACAATACATACCACAGGCCTATAATAAACATGCACAACATAAACAATACATATAACATATACCACATGCAAAAGACTTGCATCACACAAAATACCATGCCACACACAGCACATGAAACATATATGCACAATATATGTGAGAACATTCACAATAAACACAACACATATCAAGTACAATAGTCACCATATGAACACACCATATACATGTGCAACACACACAGTACAACACATGTACTGCATACAATATATTCATGAAATAGGTACACAGTATGTGTGCACAGTATACACACAACACACAACCCACATATTCTAAACACAGCATAGGCACACCTACACGCTTTGGCCACTAGGCCTTTGTGCCTACTTCCTCCTCAGCCTTTAGTCGTGAGTTTAAACATGACTTCTCCAGAAACCGCCCCGATGCAGCTGCTGCGGGTCTGACTTCTCCCATTCCATCCCCTACCCCAAGCATACATGTTGCACTTTATAGTCAGACACTGCTCCATGGCCGGACTTGGTTAACATCTTCACCTAGTCTTCACCCAGAGCGCAGGCCGGCCTTTTCTTGCCCTCCTTGGGCAAGAAATACTGAACACAACGCCTGCCACGTAGTAGGACTTCAAGAAATCTCTGTCGACTATATGAATGGAGGAGCACCTAGCCTAGACCACATCAGCCTACTGTTTCTATTCCAGCCTTGTCCTGCCTACGGTGAGCAGAGTCCCAAGGGCTTATGTAGCCCATGAGCTTCACCCTCCAAACTGGCCGTTAGCGTGCGCCTTCTCACTGGGTGGCAGTTCCCACAACACTGCCCACAAGCACTGACTTGGTGCTCCAGCCTCCACCTCTCAGAAGCTGAGCAGCCCCTGCCCCCGAGGCTGGGCCCTGCTCGCTTTATCTCTGGGAAGCAAACGGTGGAGAGCCTAGTATTAGAACTAAACTAAACCAAGCAGCCACAAGGAAGATTTTCCCAAGACAGTTGTCTTTATTTCTTGGACTAACCTCGGGGTCGGCTGCTTGTGACACTTGTGCTTTGTCTCACAGTGATGTGCGAGCATGCTTCGCATTTATGACGCTGCCCCCTCATTTGGTTGTGACAGCTCGCTTTGATAATCAGTAGTTTTTGTGCAGTGATGCACAACCTGAAAAATCTTATGCCTAAACAAAAACTTGCACAACCAATCGTTCATTGTGTCGGAGAGCTCATTACATTTTGACAGTAGCTTTTCCTTTAGGATTTTAGAATTCTTTAGGAACCCTTTCCCACAAATTCTGTTTTCTGGAGTCTCCAGGGCTTGCCTACCTCAGACATCCATATGCCATGGACCAAAATTCTTCAGAATATGAATACCAAGGGCTGGCCAGATAGCTCAGCAGATTAAAGCACATGCTGAGGCAGAATGCAACGGCCAGGGTTTGATCCCTGCCATGCTGGCCCCACCCCCAGCATGGGGTGTGCTGAGATGCGATTGAGACTGGGCATGGTGGCGTGCATCTGTAATCCCAGCACTTGGGAGGCTAAGAACAGGAGGATNACTACGAGTCTCATCTACATAGTGAGACTCCATAGACCCTATACTGAATACATTTTTTTAAAAAAGAATATGAGTGCCAGATCCATCCAGGGCCCAGGGCTTTTCTTAAATATGGGTACTTGAAAAAAATATCATGTAAAACTGAAAATAACTTCAAACATAAAATATTGAATAAGGTATAACTAAGTACTTTCTCATGCTTTGATGGGAAATTTTATTCTACATGGAAAAATTAAAGAGCCAATTGAAATACTACTAAGTGTATGATCTCATATTTACTGGAAACAAAATATCATGGACAATTATTTTTTTCTTTCTTTGACATTAATAATATTTACTCAGTGCTGACTACCTGCCATGCATTTCTCTGAATCTTATGCATGTGTTAACTCATGTAACTGCACAGTAGCTCTTGGAGGATGACATGATAATTATTTTCGTCGTACAGATGAAGAAAAAGACTGGTCATAAAATCACTCCATGTCATACAGCTAGGAATGGCACAGGCGAGCTATGCGCCCAGGACTTGTGAGCTTTGCTACTCCTGTGACCTCCTACTAATAGAAAAGCCAGGTGAATATATTTTCGCTCCCAAATCCAGATAGAGAACAATTAAAATTTTGTCATGCATTCTATTATTCTGTGAAAGATAAGGCTAGATTTTTATTTCCCCTGGCTCTTAACCATTGCTAGTAAATAGTGCGGTATCCTGACAAAATTGAGGCAGGTAGGCCTGGATTTAAGCTGCAGTTCTACCACTTCCCAGATAGGACCTCAGGAGACTGTCTTATAATTCTGATCCCATCTGCCTTTTGGTAAACAGAGAGCCTTGCTGCTGTTGTACGGAGAAAAGGAGGTAACCATCTATAAATTGACTGGCACATAGGTGATCGATAGCTTTCTTTATTCCAAGTGTAAGAGGACATTAGGAAATTACATTATTGTCATGACAAGGAAGGTTCCATGAATAAATTATGAACTCAGTATTGTAAACCATATGCTCTTGGCCAAAAATAGTTGTCGTTTTCCAGGAGTCACAGTCCTATGGAGGGTGGCACTACTGATGAAAACACGGCGTCTTCCCAACCAATCACAGTTTGTCTGAGCAGATACAAAACACTACATCGAAAGGCTGGTGATCAAATTTAAGAGTCAAATGAATGAACACAACTTAGCCTGCTTGCAGAGAGGTAGATCTTTAACGGATCCCATCCCTCTGTGGAGTTCTGCTTCCCGCGCCCTCACTGGAGCAGCCTGCATAGCTGCACGCACAGACCCACAGGTGCACCTTGTGTGTACAAATCTCCCTCTCCACCAGCTGCCAGGTAATGTAGCTACAGGAAGTGTGGATTGAGGGAACCAGAGAAAAGCCTGGGGTGAGCGAGCCTCCGTCTAAGAGTCGCCATGCTGTTCACTGTCCTGCACTCAGCTGACGGGCAGTAGCCATTCTGTGTCTTAGGACACCTCCCATCACCACTGATAGAGTGGCTCTTGGGATCTGACATTAAGCAGCCAGCTCAAAGACTGGTCACACAAGTGCGCTGTAGGAGCTGAGGTCCCAGACTTGACTTTAACAACCTGACAGACTCAGGCTGTTCATTGTCTGCGACTGAAGAATGAGAAGTAATGTAAGAGCCGCCTGAAGCACGCCGACAGGGCTACAGGGCCCGCGGGAAGTCACAAAGCAGGGACTACAGGCAGGATTCAAAAAGCAGTAATTGGCCGGGCTAGATAGTTCAGCGGACCAAGAGGCTGATCAGGCGAGTGCAGTGACAGGGGTTCCATTCTGCTAATGCTGAAAGCAGACCCGAAGGACAAAGGATGAGGGCCCAGACCACAGGGCTGTGCCCTGTGCGCACATGCACTGCTCTCTGCAGCAGTGAAGGGAGCATCACGCACCGCAGAAGCCTGAGCTGCCAGAAGTGCAGCTGAAAGTAGTGGGAGGCAGCGCGAGAGCTCCAGATGTTTACCGCTAGGGTGACTGCAAACAGGCATCCCCCAGATCTGCCAAGCTCACTTTTCAAATTATTTTTATATCTAGTAAACAAACCCGTATCTTCTTCTCCTGGTTGCAGATAGACTGACTCTTTAGGGAATGATAACGCACAAACTGCTCAACACAGTTTGCTGTTCTTTCTCCAGCAGTTGCGTAACTCACTCATTAATGTTCTCACAATTGGTAGTTTTGAAAATGGGGACTAAGTATAAACACCATCAAATGCAAATCTCTTCCAACCCTTTGTATGCACACCCGGCACTAGGGTTTTATTGTTTTCTGTTTTGCCATCTTTGGCGGCCTCATGCTCTTGTGGCCATAAACACTGTATCCTGAGGTTAAATGGCACATCCCCGTTAGCACACCCCCATTATAGCTAGGGTGGGGACAGAAGGTAGCAGCCTTTGGGCAGCAAAGCAACGAGTTACAGGGCTATCCAACTCCATGCTTGAGATCCTCACCCGCGCGTGCAGCGCCTGTGCCCCCACTGCCACTGCATCATCAACAACCTGAAGTGCAGGCGCCCTCGGCCATTCTCGATGCGCACTGAACACTCCTATGCCTGTGTCCACTGCACAGCTGTCTCTTGGCTTTCCCCATTTAACAGCGCTCTGGCATGCACTATCCAGTGTGCAGTAGGCTCCAAGGCTGCTTGATGGGCAGGCAGGCGCAGCGGCTGAGCCCTGCTGCTCACTTTCCATTCTGCCTATGAAAAATAGTCTTTGTCTTTACTCTTACCAGTCACATTTCTTTTTCTTTCTCTTTTTTTTTTTTTTTTTTTGGTGGAACTGGGGATTGAACTCAGGCCGCTGTGCTTGCCAGGGAAGCGCTTATTCCACTAAGCCATCTCCCCAGCCCTTTACCAGTCACATTTCTTTGGAACCTATTGTCAGGGTTTCAAGAAGAAAGGTGGGAAGGGAGGGAGGGAGGGAGGGGAGGAGGAAGGAAGGAAGGAGGGAAAGAAGGAAGGAGAGGAGAGGGGAGGGGAGGGGAGAGGAAGGACAGGACAGGACAGGACAGGACAGGACAGGAGAGGAGAAAGAAAGTAGGAAAGAACCCTAGGATTCTTCTCTGGTCAACAGAGTCAAGCAACCTTGATAATTAGGTTATTTGATTCCACTTTGATTCAGTCCTCCCCGTGCACATACACACATGCATGCACGTGCGCACACACGCGCATGCACACACATGCCCCACAACCCTTATTATGGTGGGTATGCAGTGAGTGTGAATTGATTGGCACAGGTCTTGAGGGCGCCTCTTAATCTTTCTACCCTCAATTGTCCCTTTTGCAGGGCCGTTGCTCAAGAGAGAACTGCAAGTATCTTCATCCTCCGACACACTTAAAAACTCAACTAGAAATTAATGGGAGGAACAATTTGATCCAGCAAAAAACTGCAGCAGCGATGCTTGCCCAACAGATGCAATTTATGTTTCCAGGAACTCCGCTCCATCCAGTGGTGAGTGTGCTGTAGCTAAGATGGGCTGGCTGATTACAGCCTTGGTACAGGAAATGCCACAGTGACCTAACATGGTGTCTCTCACTTTGTCTCTTTGGTTACAAATACAGCAAATAGCTTCGAAATTCAGTAGATGCTGAAAAGTTATTTTTCAAGTGAAATGAAAAACATACAGAAACAGAAGACAAAGGCAATTTCTGATCAATGTGTGCAAAATATACACTATTCCGACTCTTTCTTGTCAGCAGACTCCATAGCTGAACAATTGTAGAAAGAAACCGGTTCTACACTTTCAATGACAGTGTGGGTTAATTATGTCCACAGGAAGTTGTGATGTCTAAGATATCTTTAGCAATGTAGCAGAAGTTTATTTAATTCAGTGGCATCCCCTTTACTGTGGAGGAAAGTGGGAAATGAGAGGTGAGTGGTTTTCAGTGCCACATAGGAGGTCAGTCGGGATGCTGGGACGTGCACCCATATGGTCCAGGTAGTATTTTCTGCAGCAGGAGCCAGGTCACAGATCCATTCAGACAGATGCCAGAGCCCCACCCCAGGAGACTCTGCCTAGCCCTCTGTCAGCCTTGGAGGCCTTCGAGAGCATGGCAATTAGGACAAGGACCACAAATTAATGAACAGGGAGTGAAAGCCATGTGTATGTATTGTGTAGTGTGTTCTCCAAGAGTGCAGTGTTTGAAGGTTCTAGAAATGAAGCCCTGGGGGAAAGGAGTGCCTGACTTTCTTGGGCTTCATTTACATTTGTGAACTATTTGTTAAAAAGAAACTAATTTTAAAAAAAACAACAAAATCAAAATGAGTGAAATTTGGTTCTCTTAAGAAAGTACATGGACAAAGGACTATTGTATAAAAATCAGTCTTTATTGTCAGAAAAGTCTGTGTGGCGGCAGGCTGCTGAATTAAAAGAGACAGCTTCCAGGGAGTTACATTTTCTTACTCTGTGCCTGTGAGAAGGGCCGGGGAGGTGGGGGTGGCCAACAGGAAAGGAGGGGATCTGGGCTGATTGCGAGTAGTTCTGCTTATCTTCAGGTTTCTTTACCACCAGCCAGAACTGGTTTTGCACAATTAAAAAAAAAAAAAGCCGAGACAAGAGACTCCAGAATAAGGGCTCCTTTTTGTGGGTCACTCCTTAGTGATATCATTCCTTTTGGGGGCAGACAGACACATAATAAGGTTGTCAGATTGGATATGGGAAGGCTGCCTGGAGGAGGTCTCGATTATATGGATCCTTCTGCTCTATTTAAAACAATGTACATAAATAATTTAGGGTTTTCTTTTATTGATGCACATATAAATTATGATATTAAATTACCCAAACACTAAAATAATGTAGTCATGCATATTAAGTAGTATCTTTGGCAATAAATTTAGATCCAGCAAGGTGAACATAGTAGCAGGACATTATGTGTCTCTCTCATTTGAGTCAGACACTTCCTATTTATTCAGAATTAATAAGAATTGACCCCGGTACTCAGTGACAGCAGCGTTAATATGAAAACTCCATTCCTACCATTAACTCCTGAGAGTTATGTTTATGTATTGGCCTCAAATACTAATTAGACAGTTAATGATCACCAGCGAGGGAGGGCTGAGGCCAGCGTGGGCTGCATAAGCAAGTGCAAGGCCAGTCTGCACCACATAGTGAGATCCTATCTCAAAAAAAAAGTTTCAATATTTAAAAGTTTAAATATTTCAATATAGGATTTTAAATCACAGAATTTAAAAATTTAAAACAAAAAATGTGACAAGTCTAAAATCATCAATTCTACCAACAAATCACTTCAGAATTTTAAAAATGTTATCCTAGTGCAGCGTAGTTGGCTGAATATTGGCCCTGAAGATTCCTGGATCCTGTACATGTCACCTTTATGGAAACAAGGTCTTTATAGATGTAATTTAAGCATCTTGAGACAGTTCTGTCCTCCTGGATTAATGCAACCACAAGTGTCTTTCTAAGAGACCAGCAGAGGGAGATTTGGCACAGACAAGAGAAAGGCATCATGTCAGCAGTAACAGAGACAGAGGCTGGATTGATGTGACCACAAGCCAAGAAATGCAAGCAGCCAGCAGGAGGTGGAAGAGATGTGGAACAAGCCCTCCCAGGAGCCTCTGGAGGGAGCACGGTGATGACAACAACCTGGTTTGGACCCAGTGAAACTGACTTTGGTCCTCTGGTCTCCAGAACTATGGAAGATAAATGTGTACTGTTCTACAGGTTTGTGGTGATTTGTTTACAACTACAAGCAACTTAGTAGATGCAGAATTTACTTAAGAAAAATAAGTTAATAAACTGCAGCAGGAACCACTCCAATTTTAATTCTCTAAGTTAAATACTTTTAAAGCATTAGGGACATTTTCCACTCCTTCCATCCACCCAGCCCTGAACTCCTTCCACTAAAATTTTTCCCTGGTATCCTTCATATTAGCAAACCAGTGGTCACAACAGTCACTGTTGGTCTTCACTGTTGCTGTAGCCTGACTGTCTGCCCATGATTCACATAACCCTAAGCCTAAGGTGACAGTATTTGGACGGAAAGCCTTTGGGAGGTGACTAGGTCAAGAGGATGGGGCCCTCACAAGTGGGATTAGTGCTCTTAAAATGAGAGACAAGATGCCCTTCTGCCGTGGGAGGACACAACCAGAAATGGCCATGTACAAACCAGGTTGTGAGCCCTCACCATACATTCATTGCCAGGGCTTTGACGTTGGAGTTTCCTAGAACTGTAAGAGGTAACGTGCTGTTATGTAAACGCCACCCAATTTATAGTGTTTTGTTACAACCACCCAGAAAGACTTAAGACACTTCAATCCAGCCTCTTAGTGATACATGTAGCCCAGCTCTTACATGTGGAATCAGTCTCTCTCTGACCCACCTCTTTTCTCTGTCTCCTTTGCTCCGGTCATAGTTCTACTGTATGTGGAGGTTTCCACACTGACTATTTCTATCTGTCCTCTCCTTCATAGTCTCATCTATTCCTGAGTCTTTAAATCATGTTTCAGGCTGAAAACCTCCAAATGCATGCTTCCATCCAACCAGACTTCAAAGCCTCCAGTTTAATAACTCCACCTCCCTACCAGACTCACCTTTAAATTTGTCACATGGAAGGGTTGGTCTGAAAGCTTAGTCAACTAAACCGCCTACTTAGGCAGCTCACAGCGGCCAGGGTTTGATTCCTTGCAAGCCGTGCCTGCCCCACCTGCAGGGCACGCTGAGATGGCTACTGAGACTGAGTGTGGTGGTGCACACCTGTAATCCCAGCACTTAGGAGGCTGAAAATAAGAGAATCACTACTAGTCCAGTTTGTGTAGTGAGACCCTGTAGACTCTGTAGACCCTGTCCTAAATACAGAAAAATAAATTTGTCACATGAGCGTGACATGTATGCCACTAAATTTCCACTTCTATAAGGGACATGATCAACTCACAGTCTCCAACAGAAAGCTGACTGGCTCTCCCACACATTCTCCAGCACAGTGCTCCAGCATGATGTACCATATCCTTCTTCAGACCCACCCACTTCTCTACCCTGCAGCACCCTTGTCTCAGCCACCATCAACTTTTTCTCAAAACACCTTCTAAGCATTTCCCTCCTAATCTCTCCATTCCACTCTGGCCTTCCTCTAGTATATCTTTCATACAGCAATCAAGGAATCTTTTAAAAACATACCCAGGCTGCTGTTCCTCCTTCACTTAAGATCCTTCGATGCTTTCCTATGTCCCTGAGGACAAAGCTTAAACATTTAACCTTGGCTGTGACCTAGAATGTCTTCTGGAGTCTGGTCCCCACCCAGCTCTGGAAAATCAAGCCTTACTGAGGTACTGGGAAAGTAAAGTAGAGAAAGGGAAAAAGGGGAGAGAAGCACAGGAGGTAGAGTGAAGAGCAGAGGGAGGAAAGAGCAAGACCAGCATTTCAGTAGCGCTTTTCTTCACAAAGGCTTTCTGCATCTTGTCCTCTGGCCTCTTCAGCTGGGGATTACCTCTGAAAGATGACAGGGACCAAATGGTCCCTGCCTCTGACAGCCTGGCAGCAGCACTTGTGCAGGAACTGCAGGCGTAGTCCAGGCTGGAGATGCTCTGCTTCCAGGATGGAGTCATGGAACAGAGCTGCCCTCCTCTCCTCTCAGTTGCCAAACATGAACCAAGTGCAGGCACCAGGATGTGCTGTCGGCCTTGACTTCATCCCAGGGGATTTGCTTTATTCCAGGATCTAAGTGGCAATTTTCCAAGGCAGCAGGGTTCGTAGTGCTCCATCTGTAGAAGGTCAAGTCGGCTGTAGGATATGCACTTCTCTCTCTAGATGTCCAAAATACACACAGGATGCAGGAAAATGGTCTGTTGGGTGTTTTGTCCTCCTGTTCTGTTCTGAGCAACAAAATCTGGGAGTGCAGAAGAGTGGATGAGTTCCTTAACTTTCTGTGGCCTGGACGAGTACCTCAGGAAACAACTGAAAGGAGAAAATATTTATTTTGATCCGTGGTTCTAGACATTTCCACCCGTGACAGCCTGCCATTGTTGCTGGGTCTGTAGTGAGGCAGAACATCACGGTAGGGACTGCGGGCTAGAGCAGAGCTCAGCTGCTCACCTCTAGTGGCCTGAAGCAGAAAGAGAGGAGGGGCGGGGACAAACTACACATCAGAGGCCTGTCTGTAGGGACCTTCTCTGTCCAATTAGCCCTACCTCCAAAAGTCTGCACCGACTTCCAACAGCCCTTTAAGCTATAAATCAACCAATACATCAACTCATTTCTGAGATCGCAATCCAGCTAAGCCTGCTGCGCTGAGGAGGGAGCCTTCGAAACACAAGCTTTCAGGAGACTTCAAATCCAAGCCAAGAGCAGAGCCCCAGACAGGAAGCCGGAAGTCGTGGATGCTGTGCCTGGACCCCGCCTCCACAACACTGCCCTTGGGTTGTCCCCAGTGTCTCTCTTACACCCTGCTCTCACCTGTAGTCCACAGAATTCCGTTAGCTTTGCTTCTTGGGGATCTTGAGATTAAAGAAGACAATGTGTGAGAACAAGGCTTTGAAAATCCCAGAATTTTTACAGATGAGTTACAGTGTTATAGCCCATAATAAAATAAAGAATGCACATCTCAGCAAATTACCATGACTGTATTTTTTTACTAATCAACTTCACTGAAAAATACTATATAAAAAGGAAGGCTTCTAATTGAGTCTGTGTTGACTAGGTGTATGAACTCTAATTATTTAGTTTTACATGATAGAACATATTTATTTTCTCAGCCCTTTCAGAAAATGAGAGAAGAAATTTGCTCCAGTTTAATTCAATTTTATACATTCTACTTTAGAAGCACTGAGTTTGTACCACAAGAAGTGGAATAGAAACAACATCTTCTCCGGCAGAATTTTTTCAGCTCAATAGTTTTGCTTCTCCTTCCAGATGAAAAACATAAAGCTGAGAGAGATTAATTTCCTTTCCAGGGGAGAAAAAAATGAGTAAATGGCAAAGTACTCATTTGAACTTAGGTCTCTCTCTGCATCTCAAATTTGTATTTTTACTTTTAAATAGCAGTATTTCTCTGTGCACTGTGTTATTCCTATCAACAGTAAAGCATACTAGAACATTCGTTTTAGATCATTCAGTCATCTGGACAAGTGATATATGTTTTTGAAGGCAGATATTGGCTAGTTGAAATAGATTCACTGATATTCAGAAAGGGTTTGGGCAGTGAGTTGTGTGTTTCTCACATACTAATGACACTCAAGGTACAGCCTGCGTTTATGTCACCATACTCAACTGTGGGGACAGAAAGCTAGGAATCTGTTTCGACAGAAAGTCAAAATGGAGATAAGGAGGCTCTTTTCACTAAATATGTACTTTGGTAATTTGTCTCTTAGTTAAATTGCTCATTCAACAGAAGTAGTGCATTAGTGGCAGGGGCCCCCAAATTTGGTCACACATTGACCAAAAATATACTACTTTTTTAAAAAATGTATTTGACACAGGATCTCATTGTGCAGCTCAGACTCATAGTGATCCTCCTGTTCTCAGGCTCCCCAGTGCTGGGATTACAGGCGTGGGCCACTACTTCCAGACTCCATCCTCAGCTTAGCGTGCCCAAGGGTGGAGCTGGCGCAGCATGCAGGACTGGGGATTGAACCCCAGTCCCTATACTTGCCTAAGCAGGCACTTAGTCTGCTGAGCTATCTTGCCAGCCCTATTCTACATTTTTTAATGAACATTCCAAGGTCCCTGCCTTGACCTTTTGCATTAGAGTTTATATGTGCTTTAAACATTCCTCCTAGAGATTTCTGATATAATTGATCCATTGAATTCCTGATGTATTATGATTTATGACTTTTCAGAACTTATTTTGTGAGAAATTCTAACATTACATAGTTACATGCTATTACATCTTTTTTTTCCCCATAGTAGTAAATTATAAAACCATTACTGAAAAACCACATCTTCCTAGAATTTTGATGCAAGTGGATAATGTTCCCATAAAAAAAAATTGCAGAAAATCAAAGGAGTAAAGGATCCCGCCATCTCCTTCCCACCTAGAGACCTCAGGTTGCAGCTTTCTTCCAAGTAAACTTCATGTTTGAGCCATAAGAGCTGTAAGAACTACTCGGTGCAGGACTGAGCAGCAGACTCGAAGGCCTGCATTAGAATCACTGCTTTCAAGCCTGGGACACAACAGTGAGGCTTTCAGTCTCGCCAGACACTTCCTATACAAACTATCAATAACTGACGATGATCGCTTATGGGAGCTATTCTTCTGTTATTGTAAGGAAAAATGTGTTTACTAACCATCGGTTGTTAGCCTTGCCATATGCTAAACAGCCCATTCAGAGGCACTAATAAACAACAAGAATGTTGCCCATGTTGTATAAATACAGAAGTAACATTCACAGGCAAGAACACAGTTTAATGTTAAAAATTGCATTAACATATGATTGCAAATATCTGAAATCTTGTCCAGAAGACAAATAAGTTAAAAATCATCCGTAACTAAAAATCAGCCAAAATAAAAAAGAAGATCCTTTCAGACCCAATTCGGTTTGAAATGTTTTCAGGAAAAAAGTCTTCAGCATTTTAATTTTTTAAACAATGGTGCTTTAAAGAAAAATCTGCTTTATTGTTCTCTTAAATGCACATGATTTCCTTTCTGAAAGGTATAAATAGTTGCATATTGTTGGAAGAGTTTTAAAAATAATCATCTCATCAGCCTACTAGCATATTTCTTCTTATCCCTGGATAATGAAGACAGTAATAGAGAACACATTTAATAGGATACTGGACTCTCTTATTACTGCTGCGTTGATTCTGTGACCTAGGAAACCAAACCAGTTTCTCATGGCCAATTGAGAAATTGGTCAGTTGCAAGTTTCAACCTTTTCCATCCAACCTTTCAGGAATAGGAGGTTGGATTGAGACATAGTTGATCTAAAGCCAAAATATAATAGGTCTACATGAAAAGTGCACAGGAACTTGGGGAGTATATGTGCTAATGATGGAAATGGATATGTTCTGGTGAGTGTGAGGAAAATAATATCCTAAGCAAGCTCTACTTTTTGAACATGTATAAACTTCGTCACCTTGAAAATTAGGTGTAATAAAGAACTATTTTTATTGTTTTCCCCTTCAGAACCATGTAAGAGAAATCAAAGTTAATCACTGTGTTCTCCATAGCTGCTTCTGCCTCAGTTTGATGTCACTAAATAGCTTGGAATGATGAGTAATTAAGATGGAATATTATTTTCTTTTATTGAGAATATTTTCATTGGAACAAAAGTTTAGTATGTTCTTTGAAACCAGTGCCCCAAATTTTTGGAGCATTTCCCGTATGTTCTCCCATCTTTTGCATGGTTTTAGAAAAGGAGTATTTATGTGGTTTTTGTTTCTATTAAGCAAAACAAAAGGATGTTTAACAAAACTTTTACAGTTTGCCATTGAACAACTAACAAATATTACCATATGCAATGAAAAAATGAATAAATTTGCTCAAATAACACTTGGTAATTTTTTAAATTGCTGCTCTAATGATGCTGGTAATTTTTTAAATTATTCTGAAGAAATCCTTTTCCTGTGTTGTCTTCCTTTAACAGCCCACTTTTCCTGTAGGTCCCGCCATAGGGACAAATACGGCTATTAGCTTTGCTCCTTACCTAGCACCTGTAACCCCTGGAGTTGGGTTAGTCCCAACGGAAATTCTGCCTACCACGCCCGTTATTGTTCCCGGAAGTCCACCGGTCACTGTCCCGGGCTCAACTGCAACTCAGAAACTTCTCAGGACTGACAAACTGGAGGTACTCCTATTATGTTTGTATTTTGAGATGCATTTGTGGTAGTATTATATAAGAGAATGTTTGAGATAATTCAGTTCTCCCCCAAAACACATGCATACACATATGCACTTTGATCCAATAACTATGTATTCCTAGTTCAATGACTTGAAATTAATCCCAAGTATAAAGAAAATTAGTATACAGAAAAATAATAACTAATCAAGCAAACATCAGCTGCATAGAAAATGTATTGAAGGACCAAATATTGAGTAGCCAACAGAATATTGAATCAATCACAAGGCAAGCCACAGAGATGGCTCCAAGTCCTGATAGAATCCTGCTTTGCCCCGCATTCATACATTTATGAATGTGATTCTAGAGCTGTGAGTCTAGAACTAAATTCTAGAAAGTTCGGGAAATGGTCAAGAGCCCAACTATTACGACAATGGGAGATACGCAGCATGGTGATAAATGGGACTACAACTATTAACCATTGGTATAATCAGATTTCAGTATTTTAAGAACAATTATGGCAGATCTAGTATGTTCCAGAATATTAGCCCTGATGGTTTTGTTCATAAACAGAAGGAATTGGAGGCTGGGTAAATTTAGTTATTAATTGAAATATTTTCTTGAACTTCAAGTATTCCATAAAATTCAAGAAAACAAGCTTATATATTTGTAAAACACCACTTCTTGAGTTGTAAATTAATTTCTGTACGTTGTTGAGTAAAATTTCCTTCTAATCAGAGCTAGAGAATTCATCCATTAACCATACTCAGTATTACTATGATATTCATAAGATCATCTGTGTGTGCAAAGATTCAAAGAGATTTTTCAAAGACCTCCTTTAATCCCATTATTGATTTAAGTTGTTAGGTGATCTATACATCCTTAGAATATTGGATCATTTAGAGAATATTCTTCCAGTGTACATTAAATATTAACTCAATAAACCTTAAGAGCAACAAAATATTTGCTGCCTGATATCCTGTGAATGTTTTACAACTCAGAATGTCAAACTGCAAATAATTTTAAAGATGTATTCCTTGTACTCAGCTTCTATTTGAAGTATATGGACCTCTAGATGAAGAGAATTTAAACCTAGCTTATCCCCAGGAACATGGAATAAACATGTTAGGGGACTGGAAAAGTGTTCTGGGCTCCACCTGCTGGGGCCAAACACAGTTTAGTGCTCATTGTGTGACTGTTGCAGAAACCAAATTAAATTAGAGGAGTTAGGAACAAATAGTCCTTTCCAGCGGGGCTGGAAGACAAAGACATACTGAAAAGTTATTCATGACTATAGCAGAGTAGCTTTCCGTTCATTTCAAATCACAAACAAAGCCAGCTGCACCCAGACACCCCGGTAAATGCCTTTCTACACCTGTGAGGCTGTCACGGACAGGAATCATTCCATTTGTGGAGAAAGGCTTACTTAGGGTCTGCGTGAACATCTTAGTAAATTTCACCTTGTACATTTTATGATCTAAAGATGGAAATCCCAAAATAGGAGGAAGTCACCTTGTGACTTACCCTGTTCACCCTTTGACCTCACATGGTCACTGATCGGAGAACTAATGTCCCCAAGGATGTTTGACATTCACATAAGACTGAGATTTTATGTTACTGACCTTTCATGAAGTGTCCCAAGTAACCAACATGTGAACTACCACTTACACATGTTGACAGAGGAAATGAAATCTAAGAAGAGATAATTTAATTCCACTAGCAATTCTGCCAGTTATTTATCTTATTTTATGTTCCCTGTGTTCAGGCCACAATGAACAATGCTCTTCACATTCTAAAAAAAATACTTTTATACAGTGAAATTTTGATTTTCCAAAATTCCTGAAGAATGGAGAATTGTATCTACTAGACATATCAGGAGAGTTAAGAATTAAAGAGATTTTGAAAATCAACACTTCTAACTCTATTCCACTTCTTTCCATTTACTTATTAGTCTTTCTCTCTTACCATATTTTTCTCCTTTTATCTTTTACTTTTATGTTCTGTTTGGACTGTCAAAAACGACATAGTGACCTTACAACGGAAGCTCTGGTGGCTCAGAGATGGGGGCTGCTACAGGCTTCAGCTGACTTTGTAGCTCAGGGAGAAGGTGCGAGAAGCAGGCACTCTCCACCCTCAGAATGAGCGGTACGCTCGGGCATTTCCCGGACACTGCGGGGTTGAAATTATTGCTCCATGAAAAACAAAAGCAAAAGCAGAACAGTAACAGTAACAAACCCTATCCCACTGGAAGAGACAGAAAATGTCGGGCTATGCTACTGGGGAAGAAAGAAGCTTTATTGACTTTTGTTGTTGTTGTTATTTTAGCTAAACTGCGGGGTTTAGGTTAATTTCTAAATTTCGATACTTGTCCTTGAAAAAAAAAAAAAATGCAGAACGGAACTCGAGCTGTCTCTGCCACTGCCACCCATTGTGGTTCCGTGAGTTCCGCGTAATGCAAATGGTGTTCTCCCCGGCGCTAGAGCCACCGGCTCCGAAGGGAAGGAAAGGCGCCTTCCCGGTGGCCCGGCTCCGCAGCGCTCTTCTCCCTTGTCCCAGGTATGCAGGGAATTCCAGAGAGGAAACTGTGCCCGGGGAGAGACCGACTGCCGCTTTGCACACCCCGCAGACAGCACCATGATCGACACAAACGACAACACCGTAACCGTTTGTATGGATTACATAAAGGGGCGTTGCATGAGGGAGAAATGCAAATATTTTCACCCTCCTGCACACTTGCAGGCCAAAATCAAAGCTGCGCAGCACCAAGCCAACCAAGCTGCGGTGGCCGCCCAGGCAGCCGCGGCCGCGGCCACAGTCATGGTAAGTGCGGCCGCCCGCCGCCCGCGCCGCCGCCAAGCTCGCCCGCGGGGAGGCGGCGCTTCCGCGCTCGGACCCAGACGCTCGCCACCCTCGGGCCCTGGAGGGCTGCTACCCCCGCTGCTCCGCTGCCTAAGTTTCGTTGTTGTTTTCCTCCCTCTCGTTCTGTTTGTTTTCCCCTCCTTTTCCTTCTCCAGCACAATAAATAAATCCCTAAGGCGCAGGGAACCCAGTGAGGTCTGTGGGCTCTGTGCACACCCAGTGCTGCTCTGAACTGGGGTCCTCCGAAGATCGGGGTCCCCGGGAGCTGGGAAAGAACAAGCCGGTGGACACCGAGCTTGGGGACAGCGAGGAAAGGACAGGCCGCCGAAGCCCGCAGTGCCAGTGGCAGGCAAGGAGGAGACTCAGTTCAGTGATGCCTAGCAACAAGTGACCCCGCCAGAGACTGGCTCCAGCCTGTTCCAACGCTAGCGCTCTCTTTCTCTCTCTCTCTCTCTCTCTCTCTCTCTCTCTCTCTCTCTCTCTTTCTCTCTCTTTCTCTTCCCCCCCCCCACCATGGACAGTGCTGCTCAGCAGCTACACCCCAACCTCCAGTTACATTTCATTACAACAAATTCATGAAGCTCATGAAAATGGATGGCAGGGTGCTGGGAGATGCTACACCACACAACGGAGCTCTGAACCCAGGCTGCCTGCTTGCTTCTCCTTTTTGTCCCTTAGCAGCGACAGAGGCCCTGTCTTCATCTAGGAGGCTGTTACTGCTCCCAAAGCCTGGAGAGCTCAGAGCTCCCATGGCCACCAGGAGCTCCACCCTTCCATCACTTGGGCGCCTGTTAAACCTCCCAAGCCTCAGACCTCCCGGTAAATTTGAGGAGATCAGAATTTTAATTTTTAAACACTGCCAGGGATTTCTATTTACGATTTAATGTTTGAGGATCACATGCCTAGAACCCTGCATCCCATATTGGCTACATTTGGGGTTGGGAAGCATCTGACATTTTGATTCCTTCTCTCAAAGCTACTGATTTAATTGTCTGCTGTGGCTTGGGAAGTGGCGTTTCCTTTAAACCTCTCAAGTGATTCCAATACACCTCAGAGCTGAAAACCTTTGCACTAGGTTACAGATATTTTTAATTAAGTTGTTTTAAATTGAGATGTGGCTTACCAGAAATCTACGTTAGTAAATTCACAGTGCATCCATTCATTCCAAATAATGAGTTCTGCTTTGTATCAAACCCTTACTGGGTAGGAGAACTAAAGGCAGGCTTTCATACCCACAGAGAGTTCAGTGAGAGCAGTCATTTCGCTCCTCTGTGACATGATGGACATGCAGGGTGGGCCCGGCAGGTTGGGAAGGTCTCAGTGTCCTGTTGTCCCTTGGGAAGGATAGAGGTGTCATCTAAAAACATATTCTAACCAGCTAGCAACCATGGCCTCATACCCTGACCACCGGCCAAAGTGGAGCAGTAGCTGTCACATAAACTCGTTCATCTTCATTTGACATTGTATTTACCAGGGTGTGGGAAGGCTTGGACCTGTGATGAGCCATAGGGCTGCAGAGAGACAGAAACAGAGCCTGCCCAGAGAGAATCACAACTCAGGGAGTTTGTGGTCACACAGATCTTTCTCATCTGAGCTCATTTCAGTGCTCATCTTTTCTTGAGAAGGTCCTTCATCTCACTGTTGGTTTTGTTTTCTCAGAGATCTTGAACACTTCTGGAGTTGTTTCCTCTTGTCCTCCTCTTTCTTATGCCATTGGCCATTACACTATTTTCTAAGTTCCTATATGTGTGGGCCGGTATGCATCCACATGAGAAATATAGATAAATTCACCCTGTAGAATGTAAAAAAAAAAAAAAAAAGTTTCTAAAATTTGTTGTACTTGGAGACAAGAAGGATGAAAAGATGAATGCATAATGTTGATTCCACGTTGATGGAAAAGAAATTCCTTTAGAGTACTGAGGACTCTTGTCCAAAGTGAAATCTATTTTATCAGCCACTTAGTGAAGGTCTCAGTCCATGAGAAAATTTGTTTTTCATTGCAACTTTTTTTCAACTCATCCCAGCTTTTTCTGAGGACTTGTTTCTCCATAAGGTTCCCATTGCCAACCATAACATAAACCACAAGTGTTCTGGATGTTCCTGAGACTAGCCACAACTCTAATTCCAAGAGACAAATGCCCCACGAAAGTGGCTTAAATGAAACACTTGAATATTACTAGATTATGTTGTTCACAAAGGGGAAGTAAGGCTCAAGGTCAGCTGTGGTCAGGAACATGAAATTCAGGTGGTGCCTCTCTTCTGTTTCTTCCCACCTCCCTTGATACATAGCTACTCTCGTTAAGTCAGCTTCTCTCCTCCATAACATAGACCACGGCTGTGGATACCTATAGGTACCAATCCTTACATTTCTTAACAAGACAGAAACTAGTATCTTCTACATCATATCTAATGGGCAACGATAGTTACACATCCTTTGGGGGCTCTCAGAGTGACTGGACCTACAGTAGAGACAGCCTGAATCTCAGTGGCCACTTCTTATCACTCGGGTATAAGATGAGGTTCTGGGAATATGAAGACTCCAGGACCTAGAACTCAGAGAGCTATTAAGAGAAAACCATGATACTCCCAGTGACTTTTGGAGTGGGCCTCGATTTTTATCTGCCCGTTTTCTAAAAGTACTAATTCTAACACTCACAATCAGTACATATTTCAGTCGTTTAAGGAACAATACGTCTAGCATATGCCAATAGTATGTGACCCAGGCCAGTGGCGCCAAGGGCAGAAGTGGCCATTTACACAAATAGGTCATCCCTTGGCCTACATAGTCGGCCTCAGCTGTGCGCTGCTGTGGGCTCTCCCACACATTCCCTCATTGCACTCCGCGGGCTGCATAAAGGTTACTGCAGTGGGTGCCAGCAGCACTAGTTACCACCGTTCCTCAGATTGCTACACCATGCCCAAATTTGGAGTTCTGAGAAGTCACAGAATTTGTGGCGTCTTCAGAGACAACCCAAAAGAATGTAGTTTCAGAACAAAAGCTAGTTTCTCTCTGACAATGACATGAAAATTACTGAACCTGTCACGCCTTTTTAGTTAAAGTGAGAATCACATTTAAAACTAGCCTAGGTACAGCTAGATAAAGTATTCCTACCCTAGTAGCAAGATTACCCAGTACACCGAAGGCAAACTATTATTTTATTTCCTTATTTAAAAAGACAAATGGGAGCAATGATTGCAGTTAAAAGATATTAATATTCCATTCACCTGGCTTCCACATTTGAATTCAATGTATTTCCATGGCGCAATTTTTATTATTGTCTGGGGATTTCCCCTTATTTTGATTAATCAAAATTTAAAACTTTGACTCTAGAAAAAGACATTTATTTCCTTTTGAGTTTGATTCTTTTACAATACCTCTTAAAACACAAGCATCACCCTTGCTAGGATTTTTAAAATGCGAAAATAACTCAAGAGTTCTTTTTGGTAGTTTTAACACAAAGAGTATTTGATCTGCGTGCATACAGTCTTTGTTCACAGACACCAAAATGGGGCAACACAAGGAGAGAGCCAGTCTGCAGAAGGAAACAGGACGAGCTGCAGTCAGCCAGACAAGTGTCCATTGTTCAAGAAAACATGCACGGGAACTTTGAACTCCACCCTGCTCATCCACATCCTTTTATCCCGTTTTAAAGTAGCAGCTCTGATTATTTTTGTCAGACCAAATTTCCAGTTTGGTCTCTGTCTGTATTGCTGAGTGTGGGGCCATGGTTTGCTAATGTTTACCTGCAGTGGGCCTGCTCCTCAACCCAGATAAGGGAAGGCCATGCCCATAGGACTGCCTCCTAGTCCTGTAGCTGTATATACAGAGATGTCCGAGGAGCTCAGAGCTAGCAGAAAGTCACAAGTGTTGCAGAGGCAAGAACAGAGGCTGCCACAAGAGTGACACAAAGTAGGGTCTCAACTAAGAGGAACTCATTGCTCTGCTTTAAAAAGACTCCTAGCATACGTGGGGTTCCTTGATCTCTAAGATTGGGTCTGAGCCTGAAGATCTCTCAGTGTAGGCAAACATACCAGTTATCAAACAATCTCAGCCAAACCAGAATTCTGTGTAGTAGAAAGCCATATTGTCACATGATTAGTCATCCATAGAGATTTTGCAAGTATGTTCTACACATGTGCTTCAGAGAGAGTGGCGTGTTGAATCTTATTAAGTGTGCTCTTCCCTGCAAGACTTTAGAGTTTACTTGGGAGGAAAATATCTGCATCCCATAAAGCACACTACGCACTATGCATGGGAAGAGATGCGATGCCCCCTTCCTGCTCCATATGCTCAGTGTGTTTATTCTCCTGAATGATTCTAAATTCTATGAAGATTGGATTTCAACAAAGTAAAGGAAAAGAATATTAATCTTCCAGAGGACTAGCCTAAAAAGAAATGTTTAATATTTCTTATTGTGCTTGCAGACATCATTAAATGATGCTTTGTTAAATCAAAAATTTTGTTTGGAAATAACAGCTTTTATAGTCTCCTCTAGTCAGCCTGTATGAAAAGATCCACAATATAGCATTTTAATCCTGTACATTCTAAGGACTGGAAAAATATTGAATCAGTAAAGTTGAGACCAAAATGATCTTGAATTTAACCATGTAGTGTTCTCAGTGTTCTCCATGAGAATAGGCTCTGGAGCTTTCCTTAGTTCACACAGCGTAGTTAGGGCTCAGAAAACCCAACAGAGCCCTGTGTTATATAACAACATAAAATTTGTGGGATGAAAGGGTTTAGATGAACATGACATCATAGACATGATGTAATGGTGACCTCACACATGAGGGGAGTGGGTCTAGAAGCAGGCTTACTGAGTTCCTTGAGTTGTTCTTGGTTTGGTTTTAGTGTTCATAATTTTACTTTCCTAATATTGATGTCATATGCTTTGGTAGCCTCTATCAAAACTACCTTCCCAAGTACTTCCCACCATTGTGCACTACAAATCCCATTCCTTCCCATGGGCCACTTTATTTTGAATCTCTCACTCTGGCAGATAACTCTTTACCTATCATCTTCTTAGTGTTTTAATCCTGAATCATGAAATGATGATAAACAACCATGTATTTGCCATGGAAAATATCATTAATTATTCCCATTTCAAGGATTTCACCCTGCCCCATTTTATTTCAAAGCCCATAGTTCTACTTCAGAATTTGAGAATAAAAAGTTTTAATGTTGAGACAAACCTTAGGGATTTATCTATTGTGCTAAACAGAAAAGGGATATTTCATTTTTATTTGCATTGGAGCTCTTCCTTTGAATTTATTTTCACAGAATTCCATTACAGAATTTTTAGATTTTTAATAGTAATTAATAAGGAATAGGAAAAATTTTGTTGTGGTCTAAATCAATCCATATTTGTTATTATTTCAGTTAAGTGAAACTATCTTCCCAAAGTGTGGTTATAAGTTAAGGATATTCTTTTACTTCTAATCTTTAAGCAGTTATTTGCTACTTTTAGTAATTGTACTTGCTCTAGCCAAGATTTCCACTTCTTATTAATTGGTTTGATTACTAATTATAGCTAAAAGTACAAATAGAATTACAAAATAGAAATTAGTCTGATACTCAAGGACACTAAATACCTTTTTAAAGGGTATCTTTTAGTGTAATCCGGTAAGTTGCTTGAGATGAATTAAATTATAATTTCAAATGTAGTAGAAAACAGGATGGATGATAAGTTAGTCATTAGAAACAGGAAAACCAAAAGTGAGAAATTTCTGAAAACTCATTATTTAAATCAAAACTTATTAAGTTTGGGACCTTGGTCCATCATTTAAGACCCACCCTAGCGGGGTGAAGGAAAGAATTGAGACAATTATCCACGTGATTCAGACAAAAAAAAAATGATCCAAACTCAAACGGTTTTGCCTAAATAATCTTGTGTTTGAATATTTTTTTGCCTGAATATTTTGTCTCAGTTTGCTACTTCATCTTGCTGGCTTAGATCTGGAATTAAAAATTATTTTTATGAAAAATTTCAACTTGGATGGAACTTGATACCTTCATTACTTTTGAATATTTGAAAACTAACTTATCAGAAGTTCTTCAATCCAACGGCCCTTACAAGTTTTGCATTTTTTTCTGAAGCAATATAAAAAATGCTTATGGTGTGTATGCGAGCTGCTGTTTTAATTAACTTTCCTGAATTTCAAACATCTATATTTTACTCTCTTATATGCTTTTAACTAAGGTATAGTAGATGCATTTTTGCTTCAATACTAATTTAAGGTGTAATATTCATTTCTTTAGAGAACATTTTTGTTGTTGTGCATGCCTAGTGTTTTGTACGTTGTATATTGCATTCAGAATATTTTTTTCCTTCTCACCTATCCACAATGCAATGCCGTTCCCATGATGCACCTCTGCTTGCTGTTTACCTGTATGTTAATTCGCTTGAATCCCATTGGCCCACTGCCATCATGTGCTCGCTGCCTGTTATTAAAAGACTCAGTCGACTGCCAAAGCAATGAAGCGACCTCTCGAAGCAACTGTAGACCTGGTACTTTGACCTTTCACCTTTCGCTTTGCATGTAGCTTTTCAGAGAACCATCTGAGATTTGTATTACTTGTAAAATATTGGTTGCAAACAATCATTATTATTAATTTAAAGACAAAATTCAATAAGGTGTTTAGTCATTTCATTTTCATATGTAATCTGTGAAATAAATTAATCCTAACAATTTTTAATACCTTTTCCAAAAGAGTGAAGCAAATTTAAATTACTTGGCCCAGAAAAATGCTTATAATTCTTATTAACCTTTAAATTCAAGAAATTGCCATTTAGTTAAAGAATAGGTATTAATAACACCAGTGCTTCTTTCTCCTTCCCGTAGAATAGTTTAACCCATTTAAAAAGCTGAAGCCATTTTTTTCGTTGTTGTTGCTTGATAGTTTTTCTTTTCCTTAGTTGAGATGCTACTGTTTTGGGTTACAGAAATCATGCTTTCGCTCTCAGTAACAAATTCTCACTCATTCGACATTGCCGCTGTTTAAATTAAGGTGCATGGCAGAGGCATCTCCTTAGCTGTCATTTTTTTTATATATACATATATATAAAAGAATGTTGCAATTGATGACCTCTGTGGACACAGAAAGCTTGTTTCCTTTAAGTTAGACATATCTTATTGAATTCTGCATTCCCAGGCCTTTCCTCCTGGTGCTCTTCACCCCTTACCAAAGAGACAAGCACTTGAAAAAAGCAACGGTGCCAGCCCGGTCTTCAACCCCAGCGTCTTGCACTACCAGCAGGCCCTGACCAGCGCACAGTTGCAGCAGCACACGGCGTTCATCCCCACAGGTGCGTGCCCTGGCCACCCCAGTCCGTGTCCTCGTGTCCTTCCGGTCATTGCTTTCTTCTCATTTCTTTAAGCTGTCTGGTGGAATCTAGTTTGCCTTCCCAGGTCCAAGACAGCCTGAGATGTAGCACTGTCGTAGACACCTAGACAGATTGTCCTTGCTTTGCTAGCTAAAGACTGAGGATTCTAAAGCCAAATATTTGATAGGGCTGAGTGACAGAGTCCACCCCCAAGAAGAGGAGAGAGTCAGGGCTTCTGGTTTTTCTTGTACTCAAACAAAGCCTGTAGAATTGTTCATATAAATAAGGCCTTTTACGTGTGACAATTGAAATTTGTCCCTAACACTGAATGACCTAAAATTATCAAGTCCAGTAAATACTAACCTTTTTATTTTCTATTTCTATTCAGAGCACTAAAAAAAGCTATTCAAATTAAAGCAATCCTCTGCTCATATTTTTATATCCATTCTATCTCTTTTTTTCATCTTCCTCAACTTTCACTCAGTTTGCCAATCTGTAGAGCGTTTAGCCAATGCCTGATGATCTGAGGTGCATTAACTTATTACTTCACTGAGATCAATTATACTAATCATAAAATCACAGAGTGTGAAGGATTCTTAGTGGTCTCCTCATCCAGATGTTTTACAGATGAGAAAACTGAGGCCCCCTCCATGAGAAGTGACTTTCCAAGGCAGCACAGCTGAGGGAAGCTGTGGAAGCTAGGTTCCCTGTGCTGGGCCAGCTCACGTGCAGGACACCACGCACCCGGTCTCCAGGTGTGGATGCCACATGCTTCTCCACAATGTTCGGATCACAGTAGATTTTTTAAAATATAGCAAAACAGCACACCTACAGGTGAAGAAATAAAAGTATAAGGCATGTCAGTTCTCTCCCTTTTGACTACATTGTTGACCATAGACAGACAGACAGACAGACAGACAGACA
>NDGM011169156.1:0-10005 GCA_002564305.1 Octomys mimax | reverse complement strand
TATCATGTCTGCATCTTGTACTGTGAATAACCACTAAGAAGACAACAATATGCAATGTATTAACTATTGAAACTATCCTATTAATCGGTTTTGAAACTGTCTCGTTGCTATTTATTTCTCAATAAAATTATTTTAAAAAGATATGTGAAAACATCTGAACATTTAATAAAAAGTATTATATATTTGACCCCCCCCCCAAAAAAAAAGAAAAGTATTTGCCAATCAAATAGATGAAAATAAAAAAGCAAAACCTTGAACCCGCCACTGCTGTTGGAGAATGAAACCACTAACTAACCCCACGGACCATGGAAACATGCTGAGGGGGATCAGAAAAGTCCAGGCATGAGCAGAAGGGGCACTTCCACCTCTTCTGCAGCCAAGGGGAAGGGCCTGGTGAGAAGCCTGTGCAGTGGACATGGAGGACTGTAGTCTGCCTGGACGGTTTCTAAATAGGGTCCATGTTAAATGCAGGGCAGGCAGATCTGTGGCCTTCAAAATTATTGCTTCAAAAATTGCCAGTGAGCTCAAGCTGTAGCCCACTGATTATCATTTAAATAAAGTGGCAATTGACAAGTTAAAAAAAAAAAAACAATTTAAGAGCTGATTACAGTAAAAGATGCACTGTCACTTATCTCCCTCAAAAACTTTCCCTGCCCTTCGAACACACATATCCTACTGTCTTTGGCAATGTGTTTTTACTATCATAAGTATTTTTGTATTGTTTTTAACTTAAATATTCATCATACATTTTGTTCATACTTTGTAAGATTCATTACACTGATCAGGGGTATTTTGTTACCCTGCACCAAAAATACGAAAAAATTGCTAACATTTACAGTTTCCTGCTGGTTTGATATGAAATTGCAAATAGGTACTACAAGTAGAAGAAAATAATCAAGACTCAACGTTTCTAGAGAATGAAGTGTGCATGAACCTTGCTCTGGCATCGGAGAAACAGTCGACGGCATGGTAGTGGAAACCAAAGATTGATCAAGGGAGGAGGAGGGAGGCATATCTGCCAGGCCATGCCCAGCGACCGCCTCCTCCAACCAGGCTTCACCTCCCAACATCGCCTTCACTCTCAACTCATCCACAAACTAATGGCACAACCCATGGCACAGTCACCTCCACAAAGCCCCAACTGTGAGCATGAAAGACTTTGGAGGAATTCCTAAACTAAAACACCTCCCTTCTTTTCTCCATGGGGGCTTTTGTTATCTTATATTCTCTGTATTTATCTGTCCATAGTGCCTGGTATTTTTCAAATAAGACACTAGCTCCTCTTGAGTCCTGGGAGAGTTTTCTTTTGTTTCATTTACTAGCTGGCACACAAAACTGAGCTTGCCAAATATAAAACTGATGAATGAATGGGTGAATGAATGAATTTATAGCAAGCTGACTTCCAATCCATAAACTAGTAGTTTTGAAGATATTTCTTAATGGTGATTTTTATTATAAGTGCATGCAGAAGGGATAGAAGATGGCCTGAGAGATTTATTAATGTGCTATTTTTTTTTTCCCCCAAGATCCTGATCTCATACTTGGCCTGTTAAAATGTCTGGATACCGTGTAGACATTATAGATAAAATAGATGAAGATAGGCACTTTTCCATTTTATAGATATAAATATCTTAATTATCTTGAGAGGAATGTATAAAGACATCACCAGGGTAACAGTGATTGCTGGCATGCCCTAACTCTGGTTGTCATTTCATTGGCAATTCCCCAGCTAGACTATCATGATTTGCTAGTAATTCAAACCAAACTAATATCAACTTTGGAGTCTCGTGTTATGTTTAAAGAAGTGAATTTCTGCAGCCTGTCTTGGACTTAGGGGCCATGTTTTACCCCAAAGCTGAATGTTTTGACAGAAATGATGCTTACTTGAAATATAACATGGTAAGAAGTAAATAGCATGCTGCACAAACTTAAGGGGAGCACACTTCCTTGTGACACTCCGGTCTGTTAGCACCCACACAATGGGAATGTTCTGCAATAGGTCAAACTTACATATTCTTATAATTCTGACATCACTGGTAAAGAACATAAAATAACTCAATCATGCAAACTGGGAGTGAGGCAGCCAAGACAGGCTTTGCGCAGGTAAGGACAGATTGTGCAGAGGTAGGACTCTGCTTTTTTCCCAGATCTGGGATGCTTGCTCTTTCCTTTGAATCTTTTCTCTATCATTTCTTCTGCCATCTCTCTTTGCTTGCTGGGCAGTAGGTTAATGGTAGGAATGCAGCTGGGGAGAATCTCTACTCTTAGGGCATTGTGGCCACATGGGAAATTCTGGAGCCTTGAGAATGGCAATAAGTGAATAATCCTGGGCAAACAGATCACCCTCATGAAGACTCAACTTCTTTACCAATGAAACTGAAACTTAAAGAATATGTAATTCCAAGGCTGTTTAAGTATTCCATAGAGTCAAATATGTCATACCGATGCTAATTATTGATCTAAATAACAGCGTAGAGAGGGAAACATAGTGGTTGAAAATACTGGTTTTCTAGTTCATCACAGCTGGGTTGAAACATTAATCCCACCAGCAAACAATTGTGGTGCCTTGGGCAGCCATATTACTTCTCTGAGCCTTAGTTCAGCTATGCAGAAGATGCAGATAATTTCATAGAGCTTTATTAAGGACTGCACAAAGTTCAATGATTAAGGAATTTCACACGATCAAGAAACTTAATGACAGCAAATGGGGTCACTGTTATGTAGGCACTCAGTATGTACTCAATATTATTAAATGTGTAAGCAAGCCCATTTCCAAATCCAACCTGGTAAATTTTCCTTTGGCTTTCTTTTCCCTGGATTGAATCATCAGAGGTCTTTCATCTGTGCTAAATGACACTTATATCTTCAGCTTCTCTAAGTTTTTTTTTTGATACTCTGATAACTCCTAGAGAATATTTATAGAACGCAGACTCTAAAATAATTCAGTTTAAAGGTCAATCAGATGATGTGCATTTAATGCTTCACTAAAAAGTCTAAAAGTGTTTACATTTTACCAAAAGTTGCACTGACCTTGTCTTCACAAATCTATCTTTGTCTCTATAAAGCCCATCTTTTAAGCCCTCCCTAAACTAATAATAGTAGCTAGAAATTATTTAGTGCTTATTGTGTGCCAGATCATGTTCTAAGCATTTACTGATAATAACAATTTTAGTATTTCCAAGAACCCTATGCAGGGAGGAATATACTCCCCTATCCCTTTATTCATCAGGAGAAACAGAAGTAACATAACAAGTCCAGGTTACACCACTAATAAGCAGCTAAGGAAGGAGATGGGCCCAAGTAGGCGGACTCCTAACACAAACACGAGCAGCTGTAAAGCCTGCCTTTTGCTTGGCTGCCTTTTGCTTGGCTACCTTTGGACTTCAGGTATCAGCAACCAGCAGATGTAGCCTTAGCCTTACAGTGTCTAGCTGGACCCAGGTCTTCTTACACAGGCCGTCATTAAGATCATTATAATTGGGCTGCATGATGGTCGATGCTGGTCCTCAATATGAAGATCAACAAGAAGGAAACTACTGGGTCATTCTATTTGGCCTCCATCCTTTCCGCTTACACAAGACAGGGATTATATAGTTGCACAAAGGAGCAAAATAAGCTGTATGTAGAAAACAATGCATGCAAAGGGCTGATATACATTCTCTGGCCTCAGTTATCTATGTATTTTACAGGAGGACAGGCGTGGGGCCTTGAAAAAAAGATTTCTAATAAAACAATAGAAGACCATGTGTCCAATTTCAGGATTACAGAAGAAATTCTCATCTCAGTCTGGGTTGATGAAACTAAAACAGTGCTATTCGTTACTGTACACAAACTGAGTTCAAACCAGGTCTCCCACGAGTCAATCTTAATCCCAAGCATTTCACGGGGCATTTATAGACTTAGCTTTGTTTCGCCACAGATAGAAGCTGCTTGTGTAGTTATGACTAAATTCAGCAACTCAAAATGCGGTTCTGTCACTGGGACTCCAAGAAGCAGTAGTCACCCTTCAGCATTAATCTGTTCAGAGACCTGCTGTGAAAATAAGGCAACCGCCGCCGATGTAAATGTCTGTGCCTCTCTCTAGATCTGCCTCGATGACTGAGTGCTAACCTCTGCCGCCCAATGAAGGAGAGCACACTGAAAAACAGGCAGTGAATGAAACACACATCGCCCTTAACACTTCTTTTACACCTGTCAACCACATTCCTGTGAATTTACCCTAATTTCACACGCTTCTGTGGCACTGAAGCAGAGCTGGTTTGCATAACACGGGCTCTGTGTTTTCCTTCTAGCTCAGCTGGCTTCAGTTTACTTAGGAGAGAATGTCTCTTGGGTAAATATTATATGATTTTAAAAATAACAGAAGCATTATGCGAAACAAAGGCTGGATTGGAAAGCAAATGTAAACTTGAGGTTTCACTGCACTTTATGTCATAATGTAACTTCTCACCCAGGGATTTCAAACGTTCCACGGTGGAGCCTCAACTTGTCTTTCCAGTTTTGTCTTCCTGGGTTTTTTCTGTTACTGGCGAGAGTGAAACTGTATGCTCTTTGGGGTCACTTGAACCATTCATTCACAAGCAGTTCCTGGGAAAATATTATGTACAGTTACAAGAATATGTACTGGGAATACAAAAATGAAAGAGATTAACAATAGTAATAAGCAAATGCTGCTCCACTCCTCTGAGGAGCTCCTAGTCTAAGGAAAAATGTGCAGGAAGGTAATTACAGTACAGCACATATGAATGGAAGAAACATGCAGACACGCAGTCGGAACTTCCTCACGGCCCCTACTGCAGCTTGGACCTCATGAAGCCCTGCGTTAATGGCTTGTTGACAGTCTGTGATGCTACTGGGGGCTTGTGGGCCCTTTAAGAGGCGGGGCCTCGTGGAAGGAGGTGAGGTCACCGAGGTTGTGCCCTTGCCCCAGCCCCTCCCTCTCTGTCCTGGCAGCTGTGAGGGGAGCTGCTTCCTCTGCCCAACGTGGCACAGTCATGTGCTGCCTAAGCACAACCTGGAAGAAAGAGGGACTGATTTCTGAAACTGAGAGCTAACATAGGCCTTTCTTCTTTTTAAATTGACTGTCTCAGACTCTTGCAGCTATGGAAGGCCAACCCATACAGCACTACCATGAGAATTCTCGCAGAACAAGGCTTCTCCCAGAACTTCTTTAGCCTATGACCAGCTTTTCCTCTGTCCAGGAGTGCAAGGACTGCACCCAGACACCTCTGCTCCTGTTCTTCCTCTGTCTCACTCACACACATACACACACACACACACACACACGGAATCTGGTTTTTACTCAGTCCTTTATGTATCCTAAATTACCTCTCAACACAAGGCTTTCTCACGTGCTCTTCACTCTACTGGCAACTCACTTTCCTTCCGGAGGTCAGTTTGCTTTTCCTCTGTCATCTCAGATACACTTCCCTGGTGAAAATCACCCCTGTGTCATCTGTAGAGTTTGAATTCTCCTGTGTTGAGCTCGTCATTGTTCCCTTTTCATCATGGTGCTTGTCAACAGTTGCGATTTNATGTTTACTATGGGAAAATCCAATTCATGTCCACCTCCACATGAGACTGTAAGCTTCTTCTTAAGGCCAGGGACCACATCTTTTTCTGTCATTACGTCCAATGATTATTATCACACTTAAGGCACAAGTACCCAGTTCACTCGACTGTGTGGAGTAAACAGCACACAGCAAGGCAAGAGTGGCGAGTTTTTCCTGAAGGAGGATGGAATTCACCTCACAGGAAAGGGTCAGCAGGTTTGAGTCTTGAAGGATATGTAAGCATTTATCAGACACAAAAAAACACATGAGCAGAGACAGAGAGAAAACTGCCTGCCACTGCTCAGTAGGGCTGGAGCGGTGGGTGTGATCTATTTTGTGGAGGGGAACAGTAAAGTGTCAGAAACGAGGCTGGAGAGATTCAGGGACTGAACCACACAGGGCCTTTTGTGCTCTGCAAAGCAATTTGGATGTTTGCCATGGGAAATCACTGAAGGGTTATAAAAGGGAAGTAAAACGATGATCAGATTTGCATTTTAGAAAAATCACTCTCCTGGTAGTGTGAAGGATGTCCTTGATAGGCTGAGAGTGGGGACAGGGTGACCAGGTAGGAGGCCATCCTGCTGGTTACAAGGCAAACCAAGGCAGGCTTGGGGATTAAGTGGAGTGAGAAGTTTCAAAGGCGATGAAAATATGAATAAGGCAAAATAAAAAGTCAAGGCATATTACTCTGCTCTCTGGGCAGCCAGCAGAGCAGTATGGCCATTAACCAATTTAGAGAGTGCAAGATAAGGAGTTAATTTAGGTAGATGGCTGAACAAAGTTATAAATCCACTGAGATTTGGTTTCCAAGAGTGAGATTCTTATGCAAGAATGATGCTGTCCTCAAAGGCCCTTTTCCCTCTACTTGCATGAACTGTTTTCCACTGAGTCCAGAACCAACAAGGAGTGACCATTCCTTTAAGCCTCCCTTGCAGCTAGGTGTGCCCATCAGACTAGGCTCTTGATGAATTAGGTCACCGTAGGTGATAACTGCAACCTCTATATTATTTGCTCAAAAGGAACTTCTTGTCCTTGATTTCATGGACAACCAGGAGTTGGGTTCACTGTAGCTGTACATGTGAAAATACCTCAGGAGACAACAGGAAAACAATATGGATAGAACCAAAAGGCTGATTAAACTGATAGACCAGGTTAGTCACTGCCTTCACTGGACCATTTGTTCTGTGAGAAAAAAAAATACAGTACTTATTTAATCTACTGATCAGTTGAGTCTCACATTTAAAGAATCTTATACGCTAAATAATATAGACCTTCAAGTAGAGATTCCTCCATAACAATGTCCCATACTCATCTAGGCCTTCAAAAAGAGATGCACAATGGCAATGAGGAGTCGATACCCATTACTATGCTAAGAATAAGTGAAAGCAAATACTCTGAAGACAAAGCCTAGATTTGAATCCTGGTTCTAATCTTTATTAGTAATGTGATTTTATGAGCTTGTGTTATATGGGTCTCTCATAATACCATATCTGTAACTCCATTAAGTAAAATTTCAAGGCAAATCTTCACATGTCAGTAGCTTAAAACAAAGATACTAATTTTTTTACTCACATAAAGCCCATGTACAGATTCAGCAAGACATAGACCTCTCTACATTGTGGCTGGGTCCCTCCCTCAGCTCTTTATTTCCAGCCTTTTCCCCTCCATAGTGCATGGTAGGCATGGGGACATGATTCTTAACTCCCTGCACTGGAAATAACATACTCCTTTAATGATCAAGAATAATCACCAGTGAAATGCAAAGGAGCCTGGGAAATGTCATCCTTCCTAGCAGCCACGACCAGTAGAAAAGCTACACAATGGATAAGGTCCCCAACTGTCAATAAGAACGCACCCTGCCTATGTGCGGTGAATATGGAGATGGGTAGATAATACAACTCGCGCAGCAGGGAGACTGTCCACGGGCCTTCACCAATGTTGGTGCGCAGCTTCCTCCCTGTTAGTGCCCCTAGTTCCCCTATCCTAAATACACATCAGTCTCCCTGGTAGTCCTCCATTTCCCACCTGCATGTCTTTAGTCCCACTGGGTCCTCTATTACACAACACACTAAGCACACATCTCTGTTTCCTTCATCACCACCACCTTCATGCATTTCTGAGCACCACTCTCAGGATAACCTCTTGGAGAAAGCTCTCATTTCTTGTGGCCTGATTGAGCTCCCATGAGCTGCCACCGCCACAGTTCTCATAACCTTCCACTGAGCACTTGTCACTCATCCATCTGGTCTTACGACAATGTGTCCTCACCCTTTTTGCTGAGCCTCCGAGGTCAGCTGCACTATGTGTGACTCCTCTTTCTTCAAAAGGCCTAAAGGGAAAAACTGCTCTTAGACATTTAGCTTAGAGACCAACGCTCGGGAGAGAGTTGAGACCTCTCACAAAGAATGAAGAGTTAAACATTTCTTCAGGCAACTCTGAAGAGAAAAAAAATAAGAGATCTGTATCCAGTAGAAGAGGTAGCTACCCAGGCACTGACTGCCTGGTAAGACTTGGTTATAAATAAAGCAGGTACTTCAGTAAGAAAGCCACATTTTGTTTAAATAAATATGGTTCTTAAAAACAAACCATTGTGAAGAGACTTCTTTAAGAACTCTCCACGGGTATGAGTCAAGGTGGTGATGTGGCATTTTCTGGTAATTTGATAAATGTCAATAATCAGGCTGTTTGGATCTACCCAGCAGGTAAACACACCGCTCAAGTCATCAGAGCAGTGGCCAGGTCACTTCATTCTACTTAGGTACAGCCACTGCCTGAGGAAAAGTACAAAAAAGAAAAAGAACGTCTAAGTTTCAGGCAACCCACTAACCACGCCTAGAGTTTCCTTTTGTCCAATGGCCATCTTGGTAAAAGCAGCCAGTGCATGGAGCGGAGGCCAAGTTCGGTCTCCTGAGATAACCTTGTTCTGCGTCCCCAGCGAAGGCTGCGGGTCCCTGAGATAAGAGGCAGCCTTCTGTGTGAGGAGCACAGCATGGAGTCCAGCGAGCTCTACCCTTTCAGGCCGGCTGCTCCAGGGTGGTCTCCAAATCCCTGAAGCTCAGAGGACCCTTCTGCCATAGTGCAGCCTCTAACTGGATGGACCGACGCGTGCACTCCGCATCCTCACCCACACGCGCCAGGCCCCGCGAGGGCAGCCTGGGGCTGTTCTGTGTGCCCGGACACCGAAGCCCCTAAGTGCTCATCCAGAGGCCAGGGCTCCCAAGGGCACCAGGACACCACCGCCCTGGAGAAGGAGGGGCACTGGGCTCCGTGTTTGTGATGCTCTCCATATCTGTCTGGTGCCACCACCCTGGGCCTTCCAGGGCTCACAGAATCTCACTGAAGGGTTTTGGACGCCACCATCCCCAAGAGTTATTCTTTGTACAAAGGAAGCTCTGTTAAGTGTGGAAAACACCACATACTATAATCCTCTCTGATAGTCCCAGCCACGGCTCTGAAACACCCTCCGGAAAACACCTCTGCCAAACACACTAGTTCACAAACATTTCAGAACAGGGGAGCTTTGGGGGCAAAACACCTATCAGCACTTTCTCCTGCCTTGACAGTGGGTTGGTTCCATTAGGTCAGGACCACAGATGTTTTATTCATTGCTGTGCCTCACTTCTTAAAATAGTATCTAACATGGTAATAAATATTTGACAAATTAATATTTTATAGAAGTAGAGTTCCACAGAACTCCCTAAAACTGTGTGATTAAAACGTCACACTTGTGTGGAATCACTCAAGGAAGGGCAACCTCTCCAACTAGATGATTACTTTGTCTCTCGATTACAATTTCAAATTGAAGCATAGAGCATCAAGCACAGCTCATGCCCCAGCATCTGCCCCACGTGTGTGAGATCCTAGGTTTCAGGGCCTCCTGCCCCCCACATTAATCAACTCATTCCAACTCGGGAGATAACAACTGGGTGCACGGAAGCATACATTATGTGTGAGCACAAACTCCTCTTTCTCCTCCAAGTACCTTTTTTAGTGCTGCATTAATCTACCTAAATATTTCAGCGTTTTGTGTCTAGACAGACCTTCAATGCTAAGGGCTCCCGTGCTTATAAATGACTTTTAAGCTGGGCGTGGTGGTGTTCCTCTGTGATCCTGCGGTCTGGGAGGCTGATACAGGAGGATTGCAAGTTCAAGCTCAGCCTGGGCAACTTAGAGAAAACTGGTTGTAAAAGCAAAGGGAAGTGCCAAGACACTGGGTTTAATCTTCAGTACCACAAAAAAAGAAAAAAGGAAGGACAGAAGGAGGAGAGCAAGGAGGAGGAGGAGAAGAAGAAAAAAAGATGAAGAAGGAGAGACTAAAACCTTTTGAATATGGAAGACACAGCATTTTAGAGTACTGCGCAGGACTCTCCATTTTATATAAATAACAGGCCACCCTGCCACAGGCATTCGGGAAGAGCAGTCTTGGAAATGCTCGAGAGAATGGGGTAGAAAG
>NDGM011169149.1:0-11071 GCA_002564305.1 Octomys mimax | reverse complement strand
AAAAAAAAAAAAAAAAAAAAAGGAAGGAAGGAAGGAAGGAAGGGAGAGAGGGAGAAAGAGAGGGAGAAATGAAAGAGAATAGCCCAGCTTAAGCATTTGTCATACTAATTTTCATTCTCTTCCAAGGTGACACCAACACACAATAGAGAATTGTGAACATAAACACAGCTTAATACACCTAAATACACACACTGGTGGAGCTTTCTCTCTGCACTTAGACTTAAACACGGTCCTTGCTTTGTTAGAAATATGGAACACGCAGCTCTCTATAAACTTGAAGCTGAACAATGCGTTTGAGGAGGAGTCAAACACCCGGCATGTGACCACGAGCCTCCCCATGTAAACTGGCCACAAGTGGGGTCAAATGATTACATTTCATGGGCTGTGTCCCATTGAAGTCACGTGCTCAGCTCTTAAACCCCATATAGTTCGTGGTTTTTTTTTTTTAATATCTGCCAAACAGAACAATGAGACCCTTTTAAGTCCCCCAGAGAGCAACTATTAAAACCACAATTTACAACTGTACATATCATCTAACGTGTTAACCAGGTGTTCCGTTGTTATTGTTTGAAACTCTACCTTGGTTTAAATCAAATGAAGAAAAGCCAAAAGTCCAATTAAAATCCCACATTGCCTCTTTATCGAGGGTGGGTGAAAGACATTCGTTATAGATTTAATGGCAGAAATCTCATAAAATGCTAAACCATCCTTTTTTCTTCCCCCATTTCTTATTTCTTGCTTAGATTCTCACAGCTTACTGGCATTTCCTGTTCCCAACTTAATGGGGGAAAAAAGGTAGAATAAATCTAGGAATTTCTGGCTTAATTTTCATAGCATCCTGGACACTCTAGCTGAATTTGACAATTGAGTGTTGTCATGGGATATTAAAATTGTGCAGTGGGCCCATTTAGGTGATTATTTCATAGGCTGTCCCTTAATAAGTTCCAGGCTTTGGCTGGGTCGTCTTTGCCAGCATGTGTCCATTGTATTTAATAGATCAGTGACAACAAATTTATGTTGCTAAGCTCCAAAAAGTAAACCCAACCCAAATACCTCCCCCAACTGCCTTTGCAGACATTGACCAAGGTAACGTGGGATTCAGTTGCCTTCACTCGGCCGTAATTATTTCCAGACTAAAACGGCTTGCCTTTGTCTTTGGCCATTTTCTTTTCCCCATTTTTGACACTGAAATATCAGTGTTCCATTGTGTTTGTCGTTTTCAACTTAGATGTCACTGTCACCTCCTCCCCATCACTGACTCATGTGCAGAACTTTACGTGTGCTGTCTCCTTCATGACCCCAAAGACAGAGCCCTTCTGGTCCCCACCAGAGCCTGCCTAGCTGTGAGGCACATTCTTCAGGTCCTTTTGCATCCTCTTCCTCTATGAGGCACTAAAATGAGATAGGCTTTTCCATAGTCCTCCCTGTACTGTAATAAATAAGATAATCTGATAAATCAGATCAATTTTTCTCTTTTCACAGAATTCATGAAACTGGAAAAAAAAAGTGTCAGTTACAGCACATCTGTTCTCCTTTACGCCTTATTTAAGAAAATAATTCTTGCCAGATTTTTACCCACCCATAATAATTACGCCATTTTTACAGATGTGGTTTTTAACAGCTTCATTTTGGCCCCAAATCTTTTATACAATTTGCAATGAATTGGCTTCTTGGCTTGCACTTCATTATAATTTGGCCATAAAGAGAGGGAGGTAAAGGAATCTGTCCTCTGAGCTACACCTTCCACTAACATTTGGCTAAACAAACTTTGAGAAAACAAATAATCACTGTCATCATTGCTGCTTTTATTATTATCATGCATAGAAGTACAACACTTAGCAATGTTTGTACTTGAGTGTTTAAATTGGCAGTCACTCTCAGATTATTTTCATTATCCTTAATTTTCTACTCCCACTTGGAGTTCAAGCCCAGAGAGAGACTATTCTTTTTTTAATTTTTTTTTATTCGATATAGAGTGTCACTATGCAGTTCAGACTCATAGTGATCTTCCTGTCTCAGCCTCTCCAGACCTGGGATTCCAGGTGTTTACCACCACGCCCGGTTTCAGGGCCAGCACAGCATGCCTGGGGTTCTGGGGCCAGCGCCAGCATGGCATGCAGCACTGGGGATCGAATCCAAGTCCTCACACTTGCCAGCCAGGCGCTTTGACTGCTGAGCTATCTCCCCAGCCTGAGAGACTATTCTGACTCCCTGAATGTAACCAAAAAGCAGGGCTCTCCCTGTGGAGGGGAGTCAGCAACACTCAGGGGCATGATTTGCTCTGCTCAGCTCTGAATCCCAAGGCCTCGTCAACTGCTGGCGCCCTGCGTGTGCAGCTGACACCAGGCAGCAAGCCCAGACACTGGATCATGGTGGACCAAGATGAGTGAAAAAGAAAAACCAGCTAAGGACAATGAAACAATCAGAATACATGGCTGCCAGTGGGACTCTGAGACCACTATGTGGAGCCTTGATGGTGTTGGATGTCAGTGGGACTCCCAGCCAAAAAGAGCAAGCAACAGACACTGGATCACAGTGTAAATGGTTTTGTCATTCAGAGGCCACTTTGATGGCAATGCAATTGTGCCGACTACATAGATGGTCCCCAGGGGTGCCAAAGATCATGTGGTCGATAGGTGTTGCACTGTGGGCATGCTGGCTCTCAGGCTGTTCTCTGGACCTTCCCTGCTCAGCATCATGCCAAGTTGTGTTGGGTGGCAGAGCTTCTGAAGTATGTATTCCCTCTACACCGCCTCCACCCCCTGCAAAGAAAGACTGAGCCCCTTATATATCTGGAACACCTGAGGTCAAAGATGAGAAAAGCAGGAAAGACAGGACAATGGACTTTTAGCCAGGGAAAGCTGCCATGTCACTCAGACCAGCACAAGCTCATTCTTCTTCTCCACAGCCCCTGTTCTTCTCCATAGTCACAGGGCAGGAATTTACCTGAGCAATCAACTGTCCTCCCCAATGTGCCCCCAAACTGTTGGGACCCGATGACACAAGCGTGGCTTGGCACTTATGCTTCATCGAATTTTGTTTGCTTCCCCCCTTATATTCTGCACCCTATTGACACAGCTATGAAAATTATTTATCTTTATTTTTCACTAAATAAAATAGGAAAGAACCATACACATGACCAAAACTCACAGGAGAATCCCAGTTTCCTGACCTGGGAGACACGGAATGGTTAACATCATCAGGTTGGAAACCTCTAAAAATAGAATACTTAGTGACCTTGTTTTTTAAAAAAAATATTTTTGACTGTTCCCACAACTCAGAACCTATCTCTTATGCTATAATCCTAGCTTCTGATCTTCCAGCTTCCTTTTCTGTCTCTTCCCTCTGAAAGCCAACAATCGCCGCCCCCCTTGGTTCACACTGCTCAGTTTTGCCTTTATCTGCAAGTTCTGTCAAACCTGTCTCCAGGGCTCCCAAGAGAAAGCTTGAAACTCAAGTTCTTCCTCAGCTTTACCAGTGGTAGCCTTGACCTAGGCTAATGGTGGTTATATTTTTCACATTAGCAAAGCATTCTGCAATGTGTACAAAGAAAAAACTGTGATTCTCACCCTGACCTGACATTGTAGGGTACAAAGGCCTACCCCATAGTCAGGCTTTTGGAAGGACAGCTGCTGGTGGCCCCTACTTCCATCTTCCCCTAGTCTTTCATAGGTACTGTTCAGTGGCTCTTCTGATAGGTGAAAGCAAATTCTACAAAGAAGAATGTCTTGTTTCCCTTTTCCAGAATCTGCACACAGAGAGTACTCAGATGAGGATGTTACTTGACAATAGATTACTATAGAAAAGGATACTCAGACAACAGAGTACGATAGAGAAAACTCTGGAGATGATTCCACTACAACCACACATTTGACCTGTTATGGGTTGCATCTAGAAGTACCATCATAGCTTCATGCACTCATAGGTGGGACTTTTTGGAAGGTGACTGGATTATAGGGATTTACTGATGATGGCTTGTGGTTAGGAAGTGTGCCCAGCTTGGGGGTGGGTGAGTCACCAGGCAGAGTGGCCTGGATGAGTAAGTCTTCCTCCCTGAGCTCTCCCCTCACTCTGGCTTCCATGGTGTGCTCAGCTCTTCTTCTGCTGTGTCCCTTCCTCCACACTGGGCTGCTTCTACCCTAGCGCCAGCTAAATCTATAAACTCTGGGCCAAAATAAACTTCTCCTCCTTTTAGCTTTGGGTGTTGGATATTGTCTCAGGAAAAGGCAAATCACTATATCAACTTTAGAGAATGCTAAGAGGAGACAGTAAAAGAAAGACATACTTTTGGTCCTCAAGAGGAACGTGCTCAGGACAGAGACCCAAGGCAGGCCTGCAGCTCAGGCAGTAGGAACAGGAGGAAGGCAGCTATTGCTACCAAGCAGAGGGTAAACTGTATCTCTCTGCCTCTGAGGCCACTGTCTTCTCCACTTTGTCTGCCCCCACCAGCCAGCCCTAGGAATAGTGTCTGTGACAGTGACTATCGCTGGTTTACAGACAACAAAGTGGTGGTAGCAAAGGCAGACAGAAGCAAACAGTGTGGCCAAGATGCACGCTGATCAGTCTGACTGCAAAGCTCTATATTTTGCGTGGTTTATCTTGGGTTAAATGAAATATTTGGAAGGTAAACACACATAGGTTCTGTGCAGACTCTGTCCTCTGAACCCATTGACTGCAAAAAGACCAAGGTTTGGAAAGGATCCCAGAGCCCGGCTGGGCTCAAGAACCGATATCCTGGATCTTGCATCAGTTCCATGCATTGTATCAAAGAGGGAAACACTTCCTATGGAGGTGTGCCCAGCACTGTGACTGATTCCTGCAACCCACCATAGCAAGACCTTCCCCACCCTTCTCATTCGTGCAGTGCCTCGTGCTAGGGTGAGGGTGACAGAGCTCACAGAGAAGGACGATTAATTTGAAACTTAAACAATCTTCTATTTCTACAGTGTGAAGTAAAGCATTTTTCTTTCAGTAAGAGAACTCAAAGTCTTAGGGAAATCTGGGAAGCCAGCAGCTCTGCCCAGAGCTTAGATCCAGCCAGCTGGATACAGTCCCTCCTAGCTTACTATAGCCTAATCCTCCTGGATGCTGGTGTGGGAATCTGTACCAAGGAGCCTCCAGGAGCCAGCCTTAGGCACTGTCTACATAGTGGTGATCTGTGTCCCATTCTAGTGTCAGCTGATAGCCAGCAGCCCAAGCCAAGGTTCAGGGTATAAGAGACTAGCCTCCTATTTATTCCCATTGCATATGGCCTCAGTGCATTCCTCGCCTGTCATAGCGTAAGGATCTCTGGGGTCAGTGTTGCTCGAGTCTTCAAAGCTAAGTTTGTTGGGCCAGCCAGCCACCGTAGGTAAGCACCAGTTAGGCCCATGGCTTCCTCTAGCCTCGTAGGGAACCTTGGGTGCAGCATGTGTTCCCAGATCCACAAGAGGCCAGTCCTGGGACAGAGAGCGTAGAGCCCTCATGGGCCACAGGGCATCTAGAGTGACAGGACATGCAACTTGCTTTGGGCTGGGAGGCCACAGTTTCTCCCATAATGAATTTATATGATATTCAGCTGCCTCTGCTACTTAATTCACTCAGTGGCCTTGGCATTGCTAGAGCTGCGCAAAGGGACCTCAGTAAGTCTCATCGACTCACTGTCAGAGTCGCCCCAACAACAGGCAGGTGTGCCCCTGGCCCTCACGGCCACCACCCAGACCCAGTCTCAGCGGGCCCGGGGTCCCTGGTGCTGCTGCTCCCGCCCTGACAAGGTGAACAGCAGCGCGGGCTGGTGTTCCCGTGCCCTGCTCTGGGTGGTCTGGGGACTGGGGCTGCTTCCGAGCTCATTTGCCTGCAAACGCCCTCACCTTGTCAGCGCCAATAATTATCCAGTCGGTGCTCCTCAGAGCTGCCATTCCTTAAGATTGGATTAGATTGAAGAGGCTGAGGCCGGGCTCCTCTGTGCATTTTCTCAGTCAGTTAGCGTAATCACTGGGGGCCTCGCCGAGGCCTACAGCAGAGCTACACTAACTTTCTCTCCCCTTCCTTATTACGGAGCTTAATAACAGCAGGCAGTGTATTAATATGTAAGAGATCAAGAGATTATTGATTAGAGTCACTTGCCTAATATCCCCTGTCCGTCATGTAGTTCAGCAGCCCTTTCAAGATTTTTTGTGTCAGGCCATTTAAATATTCATGACCGAGTTGCTTTGTACCTCCACGGCTGAATTTCTAATTAATCTGTCAAAAGAAATACAATATGCCCGGCAGCCTTATTATTATAAGGGTCAGCTGAAACAGAGATGACCTGGCGAGGCCTAAGGGGTAATTAATTATAACAATGCAGTGTTTACCTTGTGTGGTACCTGCGGCCTAAATGAGTGCTAAATTAGACTCAAACCACTCCAGTCTGCGTTTGAAGCTTCCTGATATGGCAGACGAGATCATAATGATGGGAGGAGAGAGCGGAGAGCCGTGGCTATGTAACAACATAATCAGCAATTATAGCTGCGAAATGGGGAGAAGGGGGAATTTTATCTCATTAGAAAAGCCCAAGCAGAAAGTTTTTTTTTTCTGTCACCAGCTCTTTTCTTTAGAATTCAAATGATTCCACTCTAAAGGTGAGGGATCTCAAATCTAATTCCAGTGCAGAGAGCTGGCCTAATTAGTGGTATACTTTGGCTAAAATATGAATGACATTTGTTCCAGCTTGCAGCGGCCTATTAATAGAGGGTGTCAGAGTGAAACATTAAGTGTATCATTCTTCTGTCAATTTATTTCTGTCATTATTGTTTCTTTATTTCCTCTGCCACATTATGGTCACTAATTTCTTCTCACTTTTATGAGATTCTTAATGTGGGCCTTTAATGAACTCCAAAAACTCATCCAAACTCTAAAATTAAAACACTAGGCTCCTGTCAGGGCAGTGCCACAGAGTAAAACTTGAATAGTATCATTCTTCTGTCAATTTATTTCTGTCATGATTTTTCTTTATACCCTGCCACATTATGCCCACTAGTTTAATTCCATTTTTATGTGACTTGTTAATGTGAATTTTAGGTGGCTTTTAATCACCTCCAAATTTGTAGAATATCACAATAAATCATAACTGTATCCCCTCTTATGACAATTTATTTCTGTCATTATTTTTTATTTCTCCTTCCTTATTACAACCCCGAGTTTCATCTCCTGCTCTGTGACCTTTACATTGTTGCATTTTAAAAAGAACCACATAGAAAGTTTGCTGCTTCTCAGAAACTAAAAGAGGGAAGCCATTTTATGGGATTTAGCTTTCCCCTTTGGCTGTTGGTGGCAGGTATGCCCCTGCCTTGAACTTCCCCACCGGCCAGCAAGATGTGTGTCAAAGGTGTGGAAAAGGAACTGGGGATTGGAAGAGGGAGAGACACGGCTGGGGACAAAATATCGAACAACCTGGACATCAGGCATCATTTAGAGGTAGCCAGAGGTGAAAACAATGGGTTGAGTTCTAGAAAATCACTCCCTTAATTCCCATGAAGAGAGTTCAGTTGATTGTGCAAGCTAGCGAGGAGAAAGACTCCCTGATAGATGAGGTAGGGCTGTCTACTGATTTTGCTAGATCAAGTCCATCCTTGAAGGTCTGTGCTGGCTAAGGAGGGCTCATGAGACAAAGTTCTCACAGCCTCTTTCTGTACAGCCTGAACTAACAATGCTTTCCACATTTCTAAGTGGTTGAAAAATGAAGCAAAGAAGAATAACATTTTGTGACATGTAAATTATAGGATGTTCAAATATTGATCTCCATAAATAAAGTTTTATTGGAACAACATGGCCATTGCTTTAAGTATTCTTCATGTCTGCTTTTGTGTTAAGGGAAAGAATTCAATAGTTACAAGAAAGACCATCTGACTACTTGTATTTTGTTTGTATTTGGCTCAATATTCAGAGAAGTTTCATCCAACTTTACAAATTGGTTCCTAACCATCCCAGAAGTGACAAAATCTGAGCTACTGAGTGCACACCCCAAGCTGTTCTACATGGCTGAACCCCTGCTTTGGAAGGTCTTTAATTTCTTTATTGCTTAAAAAATATTTCCTGTTTCAACTCTCACAGTGGATTCTGCTGGGGCCATTAGCCCCTTGAGAAATGGCAAGGCCAAAGGCAGGACCCTTGTCCTCCACATGTGTCCTCCTCCCCTGTAAGAAACAGATTCAAATCTTACAGCTAGAAGCGCCCCAGCAGCTTTACTTACTGATTTAAAATGTTCAGATTAGAGCCACAGTACTTTTTGTTTGTTTGTTTGGTTGGTTTTTGTTGTTGTTTGTGGAACCGGGGATTGAGCTCAGGCCCTTGTGCTTGCCAGGGAAGCACTTATTCTACTGAGCCATCTCCCCAGCCCTGTTTGTTTGTTTGTTTGTTTGGTTTTTGTTTTTTCTTTTTCCAGCGCTGGGGATTAAGTCCAGAGCCTTCACATCTAGCGATACCCCCAGCCCTTTTCTTCATTTTTTTTTTTATTTTGAGAAAGATCTTGCTAAGTTGCCAGACTGGGCTAGAACACAAGATCCTTCTGCTTTACCCTCTTAAGAATGCTGGTATTATAAGTATGTACCACTGCACTTAGCTAGGGCCTTTATTTTTCTCAAAGCCAACTTATGCTTTCATTTAACAATAATTAGGAAGCACATGACATGAGCCAAGCAATTATTTTGGCAGTAGGAATTCTAAAATGGTATATCACTTAGAAGATACGCTTCCTTCAGGGAGCTACCACCCTCCCCTTTGACTGCTAAGATAACAAATGCACAAGGCACACAGGCAGTTTTCATGTTTGGTCATTCTACCAGTAAGCATGGGATTGGTTCAAGCATCCACCAGCCTTCCCATGCCTCAGAAGTGCTTATTTTCCAGGCCCGAATCACCATGGCATCCAAAACCTCAATAGTTAGCTGCTTCTGTCTCCCTAACCAAGCAGATCCACATAAGCAGATCCCACAGGACTTCTTCCGTGAAAGAACATCCGGGCTACTGGACACAAACTCCTCCCTCTGTGCTGCAGCTTGTGATTGGCTGCTCTTTGGAGCATCACTCTCCAGAGAGCATCTCTACATCTGGGAAGCTACCTTTCAGAGCCCTACTTGCTCCATAGCCTTCTCTCCGGTTCACCCAGAAAGCGAGGAGACACTTGCCACCAGTGCCAGTCGCTTGGCAACGCAGCCGCACAGCTGAGCTTCCCTGCACAGGCACAATCTTCTCACATTCTGAAGTACAGAATTTTATTTGTTGTGGTTTCCTGTGCGTCTCTCTCCTACGAATACAAGTAATATATTCAGTCATCGGACAATGTAGGAAATTATCAGGAAAAATAAAAGCGTCCCAACTCTTCCTATCGAGACAGATACCATTAATTCCCTTCTGTTTGTTTCCCTACTTCTTTTCAGTCATAACAAATCTGCTAGATAGTTTCATTCAAATTTTATGATATACTTAAGATGGTATTGGGCACATTCGTTGTACTGCATTCAAAATCCTGACCAACATGTGTTTTCAAAAGGCAGTATAACATTTAATGACAAGAACACACAACACATCAGGCATACAAGAGAAGGTTTTCAACATGGAAAGGGCATCTAGCAAACAGCCACCAAGGGCATCATTTTTAATGGTCAAGGACTGCAAGTGTCCCTCTGGAGTCAGGGACCAGAGGAGGATGCCGACTCTGCCAACTCTTAGCTTGTTGCTTGAGGGGCAAACAACAAATAAATGAAATAACACATATCAAGATTTGAAAGGAGGGGCCGGAGAGATGGCTCAGTAGAATAAGCGCTTGCCTGGCAAGTGCAGGGGCCCGAATTCAATCCCTGGTTCCAGGAAAAAAAAAAAAAAAAAAGATTTGAAAGGGAAAGGTAAGTCTATCACTATGTTGAGATGATATAACTTTACATGTAGAAATATTTAGGAATCCACAAACCATTGTTAGGGCTGATAAATAATTGCAGCAATATTTCTCAATACAAGGTTGTTTAAAATATCGATTACATTCGATATCTTTCATGAAAACATGTTTAATTTGTTATATTTTATTGTTCCGCTGTGTTTTATATCATAACAATGAAAAGAAAAACAAAAGGTAAAATTAATTCCATTTACAACATCAGAAAGAAATGAATAAAGACAATTTTAGCAAAAGAAATAGATCCGTAGAGCAAATTTTATGAAATTTTTGAAAGATATTTGAAAAGATCTAAATGAATAGAAAGATGTCCCATGCTGATGAGTTAGAAGATTTAATATTGTTAAAATGTTAATATGGCCCAAGATAATCAGAAAAATCAATGAAATCTCTTTGAAAATCTTACTGGGATTTCTTGTTGAAACTGGTAAACTAATCCTAAATGCATGGGCTAGTCAAGCCAGTTAAAAAAACTTTTTTAAAGAATTGAACTTCACCATTTCAGAAGTTAATAAAGTACAGAGTTATCAAGTTATCCAGATACAGAGGTATTAAAATAAGGAGACAGGACTGGGGAGACAGTTTGAGGGCATGAATACCTACCTGCCTAGCAACCTCGAGATCCCAAGTTTGATCCCTGTTATTGCATGCTGCGCTGGCCCTGGAGCCCCAGGCATGCCTTGTACTCCCCAGAACTGAGCGTAGTAGCACATGCCTGTAATCCCAATACTAGGGAGCATCACTACGAGTCCCAACTGCATAGTGAGACCGTGTATCAAAAGCAAAAAAAGAGATAGATGATAGATAGATAGATAGATAGGTAGGTAGATAGATAGATAGATAGATTTAAATGTAAGGTCCAATAACAAATTCACCCATTTATGACCAGCTTTTCACTAATAGTTGCATGGCATTCAATGCATGGTGCTCCAAATGGACATCCACATGTGAAGAAAGAAGGCAAATCCCTATGTCACAGCACTTACAAAGGTTAGCTTGCGGCACGAAGACTGAAACAAGTTAAAAGTACAAAATTTGGGCCAGCCAAATAGCTCAGCAGAGTAAAGCACCTGCAAGTAGGCGCAGAGCAGGGGCTTTGATCCCTGGGCCGCCTGCGCCAGCCCCGCCCCAGGGAGTGCTGAGATGGCAATTGAGACTGGG
>NDGM011169143.1:0-10233 GCA_002564305.1 Octomys mimax | reverse complement strand
CCCGAGAGACATCATAGCAGCAACTGGCATGTCATGACAAGCAGCCCATATTCAGAATACCAGTGCTCCTAAGGAAAGATTTTTTTTTCTAGGAAATATTGACCCACACCCACCAGGCTCTCTTTCTCTCGCCTCTGCTCGGAAGGCTTAGCAGGCCAGCAAGCAGAAAGACCCTCCTGCATTTTTCATGGTACTTGTGACTTCCATAGTCTTGGGAATATTGGTCTGTTATTAGTTAGACTGAGAGTTGTCTTAGCCTTACCATAGGAAGTGTTTGCATCAGCCAGATGTGGTGGCAGACGCCTGTACTTCCAGTGCTCAGGGGCTGAGGCAGGAAGATCACCTTGAGTTTGAGTTCAGCCTGGGTGCCATAGTGAGTTCAAAACCCAGCCTAACCTATATAGTGAGACTTTATCTCAAACAAACAAATAAACAAATAAAAAAGAAAAAAGGGAAAGAATATTTTTCTGAACAAAGAATAGTTTGCTTCTAATATAAATTATTTTGGTTGTTGTTAGTTTGTTTATTTTTTGTGGTACCTGGGATTGAAGTCAAGATCTATGCCCTGAGCTACATCCTCAGCAATTATTTATTTTTTTATTTATCTATCTATTTATTTATTTATTTTTCTGAGGCAGAGTCTTACTACATTACTAAGTTTAGACTGTGCTCAAACTTGTATTTCTCCTGCCTCAGCTTCCTAGAGAGCTTAATTTCAGCTTTACTTATCAAAAGAAGAACAGCTGGTCAATGTGCATAGATTTTATCCTCCTTTGCCACCACAGGATGGACACCTAGTTGGGATTCTTGTTCTTGAACATGGGGAGGCTCTGCAAGAAGTTAGACCTGGACTTTCAGAAAGAGTTGCCCTTCTATGACCATCTTGATTGGTGGTGTGGAAAAGCCCAGAAGAAACCAATAGATTGAGATCCTTGGCTTGTGTTCATTACAGATGAGAAAAGATGGTAAGATCTAGTCAGTCAGCTCGAAAACCTGCCGTGTTCTGTCCACACCTCCAGCTCTTTCACATGGGTGATTATTCAAGACATCTTCACAGAACAATTTCTTGATGCAAAAAGTAAAAAAAAAATCACATAAATAGAATAAAAGCAACAGGAAATATAAAACTAATCCCTACTATTTGAGCAGTCATTGATCATGCTCATTAAGTCTTTTTATTTGGATGCCTATGAAATTTCAGGTTGAAGGTTAGATTTCTCTTTTGATATCAGTATGAAGTTTCTACATTGTTAACTGTAGAAAAGGGAGAGTCCTAAGATTTATTTTTTTGTTTTGTTTTATAATTCATTTGGGGCAGTGGCTAAGAATTAAAGGGGAAAAAGAAACCTCTAAGCTGTTGAGATTTAGTCATTGATATAGTTTTTGGAGTAAATTCGTATTTTGCTCCTTGTTGCCCAGCCAGGCAAAAAAAAATCTATTTTGTTTGGATCTGAGCAGCAATTTGGGGGGAAAAATCGTATTGATGGTAATAGCTTGAAACATGGAATTGTTTTTATTCCCAGGTTGGAGAAATTGCAGGGCAAGTTTTGTTTAAGCAATTCCTTTGACGCCAGTCTGAATACAAATGGAATACCAAGACTCTTGGGCATATTCCCCCTTATCTCTTACCCAGAGACTGATTTCATTACCATAATTGCAGAGCTGCCTGTCTCCTGGCAGCTTCTCCCTACCAAGACCCTTAATAACCTTGTAGGGGATTGTTGTAGCATTGGCTGTCTTCAGGCTGAGAGGAGAGGGTCAGGCTGCAAAAGAGAAAGCCTGCGTCTCCAAAGAGAGGTTGCCAGTCCTTTTGCACTTGTCCTTCAAAGGCCCTGTGTGGACTCCTATAACCATTGTTCTCCAGCAACAGCAGAGATATCAGATAGATGATGTCTTTCTCATCTGCCTTTCTCTTTTTTTCTTTTCTGGCAATTACTTAAAAGCTCCATAATTATTTATAAATATGCAAGGGAACCCACAAGGCTAGAGAAATCATGGTGGCCTGGTCCAAGCTAGTTGTGGCCTTCTCAGTCTCCCAGCACAGAGAAAAAAAAGCTGCATTTAGCCTTCTATTTCTGCGTGTACTCTGGCATCAGAGGCTACTATCTTCACCAGGTGTCTGGACAGTGGGAAACCACAGCCTAGGACCACCACTAGCTGGGAAACTTGCTGTAAATATCACAGTGAACAGGACTCAGGCATCCCCATTCCATGAAACGAAGTGGCTGTTTGTTTTCAGGATGGGTACATACTCGTGTGATTTGGCAGAGCATCTCAGAAACTCTTCAGATATCGGGTCAGGGCAAAACTGGGAATGCATCTGCCTAGTACATCTTGCGCTGATTACTTGGAGCGCGTGTTTCTGACTCATTTGCACATAACTTATCCAGGGGTGTTGCAAGAGCTATGTGAAGGCCAAAGGAACCCAATGAGTCTTTTATTACATTTTTAGAACAAGCTTCTCTATGTTGATTGTCTTTTGGAGCCAAGATACTACATTCTTCCAGCCCCGTGACAGACTTCAAAAGTAGGCTTCATAAATCCAAAGAACAAGTTCTAACCTTAGCTCTAGGATGATCTGCTCTGACCCCGAGGCTGGGTCTGGACTATGGGAGAAGTGCACATCCTACCTAGGAAAGCATGGTCCTGAAGGCCTTGTGTTCACATCTCTGCGTGCCCTGTAGCCTCCAGCCCACCGCCAGCACTCATGACCTCTTTGCTCCCCTTATGTCTTCAAGAGACTATGCTTATTTTTTAGGAGTTTGTTTTATTTTGTTTTGTTTGAGACAGGGTCTCACTATGTAGTCCAGGCTGGCCCTGAACTTACTTATATAGTCCAAGCTGGCCTCAAACTCACAGTGATCAAACTGCCTCAGCCTCCAAGGTGCTGGGATTACAGAAAAAACTCTGCTTCTATCACTTTGTTGTTGGTTTTCTTGTTTGTTTGTTTTTTGAGAGGCAGTGTAGCAAAGCTGATAAGAGCATCAGCTCTGGAGCCATAGCTTAAGGCATTGACCACTGGATTGTTCATGGTCCTGTGGGTCAGGAATTTGAGTGAAATTCATCAGGGGGAGCTTGGCTTAGTTACCTGTTGTTTGAAGTGACCGAACTAGAGCCTAATGATCCAAAACGGCCCCAGTCATAGGGCTTTGGGGTGCCTGCAGGTGGAAATGCTTCATCCGTTTGGCCTCACGTCCTAAGAACTTTCTTCAGCTGTGAATTCATCAGTAGATTTACTCATTCCCCTCAGCCATCAGTGAGGCTGGCACCCTCATGATCCAGTTCCTTCTCTGAACCCCACCTGTTGAGCATTGCTGCACAGAGGGTCAAGCCTTCAGTCTGTGAGACTTTTGGGAACATTTCGTATTTAAATCAGATGGAAAATAGATTAAACAGCCTCATCTACACAGAACATTCAAAAAAGTGCCTGAAACAGAGTTAACATAATGTGCAATAAGTGTTATGTTTTATTATGATTATCCTTGTGACACTTCAGGAATATATATATATAGTACATGCTTTCCCCTGTAATGGAAGACTTTTCAGCACCATACTCACTAATAAGTCAGAAACCTTGTGTCTCAGTTACTTTTCTCATTGCTGAGACAAAACATCCAATGCCCAAGTTAAAGGGAAGTCAGGTTTATTAAGCTCACAATTTGTAGAGGTGTCAGTCCATAATCCGCTGGCTCCAAGGCAGGGTGGCTTGGCAGAGGGGGCTCACCGAGTACAACAGTTCATGCTTCATGGCAGGAAGAGATTAGCAAAAGCATTGGGGGGGTATTTCTGTCTCTTGTATGGTATCCACTCTACCAGGATTAGGGCACTGCCAATCTAATCAGTGAGCAGATCTAGCAAGCACCCACCCTTAATCCCACACCCTTAATCCTAGAATTGCACTACAAATCAGTCATATATTCTAGATTAGCCACCTCTCAAAAAGTCGCTATGACATTATGAGGCTTTGGAGGGACAACTAGACACAAGCCATACACCGTGGTAATGCCTTGCTTTCTCCCAGCCTGAGGTTATATTCCATCCTGTTATGGAATTCATGCAGGCCATCCCTGAATGTTTCCCCCTCCCTATTGCCATGTAACCTTAGCTTTCTTTCCTGAGTGGTATAGCCACCACTTCCTTCAGCTCTCTCAGACTTTCTTCCAAGGGTCCCACAGCCTGGAGGTGGTGGACTCCACATTGACCCTGGCCTGTTCTGAATTCTTCAGGTCACCATAGAGGTGGTCGACGGTCCAGACTCTGAAGCAGATAAAGATCAGCATCCGGAGAATAAGCCCAGCTGGTCAGTCCCATCCCCCGACTGGCAGGCCTGGTGGCAGAGGTCCTTGTCCTTGACGAGGGCCAACAGCGGGGACCAGGACTACAAGTATGACAGTACCTCAGATGACAGCAACTTCCTCAACCCCCCCAGGGGGTGGGACCGTCCGGCCCCAGGCCACCAGACTTTTGAAACCAAAGAGCAGCCAGAATATGGTGAGTTTACCACTCAGTAATATAAAATTGGTGGGGAGAATAAATAAGGCTGAGCAGACACAGAGCCAAGCCAAACCCAGTTTACAGTGTGTGGCTTTTGGTCTTCTGTGAGGCAGATCTCATAAAGGCTGTATTCCACAGACGCCCCAGTGAGGCACCAGCAGCCACAGTTTTCTGGAAAGACTATAATTTTAAAATCACAGGAATTATCCTTGGAGAGAATTTTCTTTAGGGTCTTTGGGGTTATTTCTATCTTTTCTTCCCCAAATTTTGAGTTATTTCTAAAAATGGAGCAATCAAATTAACTTCATTGTATTTTTTCACTGTAAAAAATTCATATGGAGAGCAGTGTAATAAAAGAGATGTGTATTGCCTTTGACCAGGCAACTGGGTTACATTTCATACCAGCAGTGTAGTGGCCCTTGGGAACTGGTGTAAACACTTGTGACATGGTCAAAGGAAGCCTCTCCCAGTAAATGTTAAGCCCCTCAGTTGATACATCTCATTTCTCCAGTTTTTACAATAGGATAGATGTGGTAACAGACAACTTCCAAGCTCAGTGACTTAAGATAATAAAAGTTCATTTCTGACTTTAGTTGCAATGGGAGACAAAGTGGGAACCCATGATTTGCCATCTAGCTTTCTCCTTCCATCTGGGAGCTCCTCCAACTGTTAGGGCTGAGACTTATCCCCTAGGTGCTTTGCATTGGGCTGGTAACCAGTGAATGTGGAAAGCTGGAGAGAAAGAATACATGTTCTTTACCCCTTTATCTTGGAGGTGACCCACATCACATCCACTCAGATTCTGTTGCTGAGACCTGATCATTTGGCCCCATACAAATCCAATGGTACAGGGGGAAAAATGTACACAGACAAGTGAAAGAAAAACTCTTTGAAGCATCTGGCCAGCCTCAGTGGGGAATCAGTGTGTTGTAGGAACACATGCTGTCTTAAAAATGCACCCACCATCAAGGTTTCAGATAGCTTTACCATCAGCAGACTTGAGAGTGAAGAGTATACTTCTACCATTTGTGCTCTCACCTTTACCTCTTTTTTTGCAGAAAGACAAGTTCTATTTTGGAGAGTTATCTGTGTCCATTAAGAGATGATTCTAGGCAATGTCCAAAACAGCAAAAATAGTTCTTTATCTAGTCACATCATTTGATTGATCAACCAGCATTCATTAAGAGCATGTCTTGGGTCTGACATCATGCTAGGTGCAAGAAATCCCAAAACATGAGAAATGCGGTCCTTTCCTAAAGAAGGGCTCACCCATGTCATGCCAAACAGAGAAAAGTTAACTAATAGGGCAATGTAGTGCCATGTTAAAGATATACACCAAATAATATGAGTAGCAGAAAGAGGACTCCATACACCTGCCAGTCAGGTGGCTCATAAAATCCCCACAAGAAGGCTAAATTATCTGTTTCCAAGAATAAGAACCCAGGGTCATAGCTAGCCTGTGTAAGTACTTATATAACACCAGTTCCTCTTTGGGGCATTTCACATAGATTGGCCCATTTGGCTAGCTCTCTGAGGCAGATACTTCATTTGTAGATGGGAAAAACAAAGGCTGCAGAGCTTCATCAACGTGATTTGCAGGGTACAGATTTGCAACTCATCTTGGAAAGTGCATTCAGGATCTTAGGCGCTACCCCATCATACCTCTCTTGGGAGAAAGTAGCACAACAGTAAAGTGGATCTAGATAGGAATGCAACTCTGGGTTCTCTGGGGGTGAGTGTGAGCCATAACTGTCTTCTGGACTCTTGAGGAACCCCAACATACAGCCCAAGGGGAAGACCACTGCTGTCCCCTGCTGAGTCAGAGGGGGGTGTGTGAGCCCTGGAACCTGCCTATGCTTCCTTCTTAATTTTTCAGTCAAGGTCACCATGTGATTCTTATGCTTACTCAAGTTTGAGGACCATGATTAGAAATAACTTCTTCATCTAAAGCTTTTATATATCTGCTTTGTTGAGTTCATGAGAATTAGCAGCATCCTGTCCTGTTCCACCTTGGATACAGAATTTGCTTCTACCAGGGCAGATCTTGTCTGCATTGGCCACCCTTACTGCATCTTCCTGGAGGACCCATGAAATTCCCTGGATCAAAATCTTGCTGCATCCTTGGGCCAATGGGAAGCTCCCAAGTCCTATGATTTTGGAGTATCTTTTGGTAACTTTTCCTACAGTAGACTAGCTATCAAGATGCCTACTTCATAAAGAGAACTTCGTCCTTTGTAGTACTATAGGTAGGGCTTCTCATACCTTTCTGTGCATCTGAATAACAGGTTTTGTTGGAATGCAACTTCTAATACAACAGGTGTAGGAGAGAGACAGGAGCCAGGGAAAGCTAGCATCACTGGTCCCCTCTGAGTGACACTCGGAGTAGCAAGAATCTAAGCATATCCTGGCCCGTGAATAGCATGGGCATGTTGAGTGAATGACTGTTCTAAGATGACTGCTCAAGGGATGTGTGCTTTCCAGAATTCTATATGGCATCTGAGAATTCTATTTCAATCACCAAAAATCTATGGATTAATTTCTAATTATTCACTCCAGTATTGAGCACTTGGGATGGGGACGGGGAGAGAAAACACCCTCCTGGAAGGGCAGGCTCATGGAGTGCAGGTCACTGTGTCTGAAGGCTTGCCACTGAAACTGGTCTTTGCAGGAGAAGTAGACTTCTGAAAGTAGGATTTTTAAGCAATTCTAAATGTTTGTGGGCAAAGAGTATTTCAAAAAAATCTAAGGTGCATTGAATAGAATATAATGGCAACTGCAGGGCAGAAGTGCTATGAAATATTTACTAGAAGCTAGACCTTACTGGTGATGAAGGAAACACATCTTGTGGGGATGCCATAAGTCAGTTTGACTGGGCAGGGTCTGTAAATACTTCCTGCAGGTGTTTCAGGTGTCTGGGGAAGAAAGAGCCCAAGTAAACCTGTGTCTTTGTAATGGTAAGAGACCATTCTCAAAATTACTTATAATGAAATTAGGTGAACACTGCTTATTAGCAGGGTTAGGACTCAGTTCATTCAAATTCTCTAATTGGAAATGGTCTTGTATCAGTAGAAGATTCCAGAGTGATTTCTTTTCATGAGTCTTTCTTTGCAATGCTGAATTACGGCCATATAAATGAGTGTCTTAAAGAGGAGAGGCCAACTTGAGCCCAAATTCAAAGCTGCTATAGCAAGTAAGCATGTTAGGCAAGTATGTTTATCTCTCTGAGCCTCTATTTCTCTACCCATAGAAGGAGGAGGTATCTATCTGTTTCTTGGGATCATTGTAGGTGATAATTTTACCTACTGTCACCTAGGATTATGGAGCAGGCCTTCAGTGGTCAAGCCAATACCCAAGTCAATTCAGTTAGCCCTGACATTATATCTGGTCCACAGAACATTAAGTGCCTGGAAACTGTAAAAAGACTATTTTACAATTTCAAATGCATCCTTGAAACCCAGCTTTCAGCTCGTTGTGTCATCACCTTCCCTCCTTGAGTTCTTCTGTGTCACAGGTAGGAACAGTTCAAAACACATATAAACTTCACCAGGAATTGTTTTTTCCTGTCATTGTTGTTATCTTTGTTGTTGACACCCATTTTCTTCTCTGAGCAGAGTACTCTCTGATAGGTGAGCAAATAAGAACATGTTTGTTTTATTATTGCAGAAAAGTCTTATGCTCTCAAAGTTTGTCCCTTTCTGCCCTTGGATCATGTGAAACATACAGAAGTCCCTGAGATCTTTGTTGCAGTGCTGCTGTGGACCAGTGCATGATGGGGGATTCAGGGTACTGAGCTGACAGGCACACACTTTTTCCTAGTACATTTTATCTCACTGTTAGTCTCAATATAAATGATTTATCACATGGCTATAATCTTAATGCCTGATTTCAAGGGGTCCATATTTTCTAAAATGAAGTAGCTCTATGAGCAACAAACATGTGGAGAAGCCACTCACCACAATAATAAATCTTTGATAGGTCCAGAGACTAGATTCTGAGAGCAGCCTGGACAGGAGGCTTTGCAATGTCTTTATAACAGCTTTTGTTGCTTACTAACACCCTCTCCCCAGTTTAGCAGCTTTAAAGAACAAAGGTTCTCCCTCATGAGTCTGGGGGTAGTTAGGACTGTTGACTTGAGTCAGCTTAGGTGGATTGGAAGGTCTCGAATGGTTGCTCATAGTGATGGGGCCTTCCTAGATAGCTGACGTATGAAAGGGCTGGGGCCCCTTTCCAACTACTCCTTTACTCTCCCAAAGACTGGTCTGGGTTCTTCACGTGGTGGTGGAAGTGCTCCCTACACCTAGGAAGGAAAATTCTCATGCATGGTCCTATAGCAAGCCTCTGCTTATGTCATTTGCTGTTATCCCATTGGCCAAAGCAGGTCATGTGGCCCAGTCTGAAATCAGCATGTGAGAGAGGCCTCGGAGAGAGGGATTATAGGGGCTGTCTCTCATATATCATCTGACATGGTATTCGCATTTCATCATTTAAATCCAAGAAATCTCATGCAGAGATTGCAGTACAAACTCACGGTGAGTTTAATGCTCAGAGTTTAGAGTTCCATAATACAAAGGAAAAACAGGAGGAGCTTTCTGGATAGGGGAGACCTCTTGGCTTTTGTGAAGCTGAGCAAGCTGTTACTCGGCATCCCTGGGCTGTCTCATGCTGGAACCCATTTCGCAGATGCTATGCATTCTGCCTGTATGACTTAACAATTCTTTTTCTATGTGCTCATTTCCTTCCTTTCAAGTACAAAAGCCTCATCATCTTAGTTGCCTCTTGTTCCTTTCAACAAAATCAGCCCTTGGGCTGGGGAGCTAGCTCAGTAGAATAAGTTCTTGCCTGCCAAGAGCAAGGTTCTGGGTTCAAAAAAAAAAAAAAAATTTGCTGTGTGACTATAAAAATCAGTGTCATATACAAGGGCCCGCCAAATAGCTCAGTAGACTAAAGCACCTGCTTAGGCAGACACAGGGACCCAGGATTCGATCCTTAGGCCTGCCCTGCCAGCCCTGTCCCCGGGGCATGATGAAACAGAGATTGAGACTGGGCGTGGTGGCTCATGCCTGTAATCCCAGCACTTGGGAGGCTGTAAAACAAGAGGCCCACTATGAGTCCCATCTACTTAGTGAGACCCTGTACACCCTATACATCTTGTGTAAATATAAACAAACAAACAAACAAAAACTCAGCCCTTGCTGGTGTGTGTAGGTGTATGCACGTGTGGACATTCTCACATACAAGCATGGAAATGGTGTGACTGCTCCTAGCTGGCACATCCCCAGCACTCTTGGGGAGATCACCAAGTGACACCAGACTGCACAGGTCTCGAGGGCGAGGAGCAGAGCCTGACTCACCTCAGGGGCTTCTTCCTCTGGAAGCACCTGTCTCTCCTGTCCTGCTGGAGGCCCCTTGTAAAAGTTCTTAGACATGCAGAGGCTAACACTGGAGCACAAGCCCAAATTCCACAGCATGGAGCAGTAGTTTCCGACATCTGCTTGCCCTTGTGGTTAGAAAACTGTTTCTTAAAAGAAAATCAAAATTTGTGGGTGGGAAAGGGAATCTTGTTTGGCAGGAGATAAAAATGTATGGAGTCTCTGGGGACAGATGAAGTATGAGCAAAGTCTCTGCTCTGTTAGAGATGAGGACAGTGCCATGAAGCACCTCACACACACATTTGCATGCACACATATGGGCACATTCTCTCTCTCTCTCTCTCTCTCTCTCTCTCTCTCTCTCTCTCTC
>NDGM011169122.1:0-15183 GCA_002564305.1 Octomys mimax | reverse complement strand
AAAAAAAAAATGGAAATAGACCTTTAGGTGAGAAAGAAACCTGGTGATTTAAAGTAAGACAGTGGTGATGGAAATGGATGTAATTAAATGAAAGATGAATTTTGAAATAGGAAAAATTTCTGGTAGGTGTGGTAAGGAAAAAGAATCAAGATCATCTAACTAGAGTTTGGTCTGAGCAGCTGAAGGGATGATGTTTCTGTTAGTTGGCTTTGTACTGCTGTGAAAAGATACCCTCCATTAGCAAACTGAGAGGAGAGAGGAGGAGAGAGCTATTTGCTCACAGCCTCAGAAATTCTGGCCCACATTAGCCTGGCTCCATTGCATCTGAGCCTATTGTGAGGCAGAAACATTGATGCCCAGAGTGGGGTAGAGAAAAGCATCTTACTCATGGCAGTAGCGGGGGGGATGATTGGGACAGAGAAAGAAGAAGAAAGAGAGGCCTACTTTGTCCAGCTAGAGCCCTGAGCCCTGCACCCAGAGGCAGGATAGGTGAGGCGTGGCAGAACTAATTTTTTCTCAGGTCTTCTGAGATTCCCTGCTGGTGGGCTGGTTCCACTGGCACTGCAGGCTGCTGCCACCCTTGGTTTAAATTATCTTAGTCCATTCTTTTGACCAACAATTCTCTGAGCAGTGAACTATGGATTGTGGACCTGTAGATGAAGTTATTGTTTTTAAGAAGGAATTTGCCACTTGTGGAAGAATGAAGAGTCTTATATTAGATTTATCTCTTCAGAACTGTGGAAAGAGGCCAGGGAGATAGCTCAGCAGCAGAAGTGCAATCCTGAGTTCGATCCCAGGTACTGAAAAAAAAAAACAAACAAACAAACACCTCTGAGTCTGTTAAATTATATTTGGACCAGCGAGATAGCTCAGGCAAGTGCTGAGACTGGCCGGGGTTTGATCCCCTGTGCCAGCCCCACCCTGGATGCATTAAGCCAGCCACTGGGTTTGGCCATGGTGGTACATGCCTATAAACCCAGCACTGGGGAGGCTGAAAACAGGAAGATCACTAGGAGTCTGAGCTGCATAGTGAGACCCTGTACCAAATACATTTTTAAAAAAGAAGAAAAAAAGAACTGTGGAAAGATTGAACAAGTAGGGGCTGACTGTCCCTGGGGCCACAGATGTCACAGACAAAGAGGAGACATAAATAGCAACACAGATATCAGGTGAGCACATGGCACACATATGTATGTGTTTTGGACATGGTAAGCAATTTGTAGGGAGATGCTGTTCTTATGAGCTGAGATTATGCAATGAATATAAACAATTTCCTTTCTTGAGTGCATGATCTGCTTTAGCACTGAAAAGTCTTGTCTGCATTTGGCAATATAGGTGATGCCCTAGGATTGAAGTAGTGATGTGAGGGCTGGTGGGTCTGTCCATGAAGGCGTGCTCCCTCCAACAAGCCAAGGCCAAGACCATAGAGCACTTAACACACTTCTGTCCTTGACAGTTAATGCAGAAGTTAACTGGAATAGAGCTCCTCTCCTTGGTAAAGGGAAGGCTCTGCCCCACTTTAATGGAAAGACACCTGTCTCTTCAGTAGCTCTCTGTATCCCCACTCCCCACCTCAGTGCCAGTAGCAGAACATCTATCTACCATCTGAGAATCTCTGGAGCAACTTTCCTCAGAGCTGACTGGAAAAATCAATTTGCTTTCGACTACTTCTTAATCAAGATGGAAATGCATAAAAACTCAAAGTCTCAAATGTGCTCTAAAATGAAGATAGCAAGAAAAAAGTGGGAGTGAGGAGAATCCCAGAAAGAGGAAATGAATTTATATGAGAATCTATTTCTCAGTGTCCCCGTATTAATCATAGCCTTCAGACGTCAGCATTAGGGAACACAGCTGAGTGATAATTAGGCACCAAGCAATCTTTCTGAAAGCAGCATGAGATGGAACATTATTAGGTGAAGGTTTTCCTTTTTTGACTCAAGAAGTGTACTGCTTTTCCTCAAGAAGTGTACTGCTTTTCCTCAATAGATTTGAAAAGCAAGAACACTGGTCATGCAGACAGAGTGTCAGAAACAGCAGAAAACTCAAGCATGTGCTTTGCCTTTTCTGAGCTGGGAAGTCTAGTCATATTCATATAAAATTAAAACACTCATTTTTTTTTTTTCTTCAGAACTGGGGATTGAACTCAGGCCCTTGCGCTTACCAGGCAAGCACTATTCTACTGAGCTATCTCCCCAGCTCCTAAAAGTTGAGAAGGATTTTTTTCTTTTTCTTTATTTCTTTTTTTTTTTTTGGCTTGCTCAGGCTGCCATAGGGGCAGTCCTGGTAAGGCATGAGGAGCTGGGGATCGAACCTAGGTATCATGCGCCTGACTGCGTTTGCATAAGCAGGTGCTTAAACAACTGAGCTCACAGGCAGGCCCCCAAAACACTCAGTTTTTCAAGGCTTAGGGACAAGGAGAAAAAAATGGACAGGGGAGGTACATGGCATTTAGGGCAGTGAAGCCATTCTGCATGACACTGTAATAGTGGATGCGTGTGATTATGCTTTTGAACAACACAAGGAATGAGACTAATATAAAGTAGGAACCTTAGCTAATAATCCTGTTCATCAATTTTTTTTTTATTTTTTTATTTTTTTTGTATTTTAGGGAAGGGTCTAAAGGGTGTTCAGGGTCTCACTGCCTCTAGATCCTACTCATAGTGATCCGCCTGTTTACAGCCTTCCAAGAGCTGGGATTACAGGCACACACTGCCACACCCCATCTCAATTGCCAGCTTAGTGCGCCCCGGGGGTGGGGCCGACACAGCAGGCCCTGGGATCGAACCCCTGGCCCCTGCGCATGCTTGCAGGTACTTTAACCCACTGAGCTATTTGGCTGGCCCCCTGTTCCTCAATTGTAGCAAATATACAGTACTAATGTAAAATGCTGCTAAGGAGAAACCAGCAGGAGGGGGGTAAGTGTTTGGGAATGTTATATACTTTCCGTTCAGCTTCCTAGAAATATAAACCTGCTTTGATTTTTAAAATCCTCCACTTAATTGATAAACACGATTTGTTCCTTCATTCAATATTGTAAAACAACTAGTGAATTTTTACAGTGGGCTTTCCTAGTTTAGGGACATAAAAATCAACATTGAATGAGATAAAAATCTTGCCCTCCTGGAGTTTTTTTTTTTTTTTTTAATGTATTTGGTACAGGGTCTCACCCAGCAGCTTGGATTCATAGTGATCCTCTTGTTTTCAGCTTCCCCTATACTGGGATTACAGGCCTGTGCCACCATGCCTGGTCTCAGTGGCTGGCTCAGCGTCCTGAGGGTGGGGCTGGCATGACGTATGGTGCCAGAGATTAAACCCAAGGCCCTGCACTTGCCTAAGCAGGCACTTAATCCACTGAGTTATCTTGCTGGCACTCCTCCTGGAGTCTTATTCTGGCTGATAAACAGATGTGACATGGATGAAAATGAATCACCATGATGCAGTGATGGGAGCCTAAATCGGTGCTGTTTTAGGGCAGCTGGGGAAGGTCGCTGTCAAAAGTGGATATTTAAGTTCAGCCCTAATAAAAGCAAGGGAGGAACCATGTGGATCCATCAGACAAGAGACCTGGGGTCCTGTACAAAGAGGACAGCATGGGCTTGACTGCAGTATGGTGAGGAGGGTCTTCACAGGCAACGAGGACAAAGCTGTCTCCATTGGCCAGGTCACTAAGGGCTGTGAAAACTTGTAAGGACTTCAGATTTGAACTCACTCACGATGAAAACCTACAAAAGCAACCCGAATGTGAGCCAACAAATGAATGGCTAAAACAAAATACAATATTCATGCTTAATATTGTTCAGCCTTTGAGGAAATCCTGTCATGTTCTACGACATGGGTGAACCTTGAAAATATGACACTGAGTGAAGTAAACCAAAGACATATGCTGTGTTGTCTTCCAAAACAAGGTACTTATCTCAAATAGTCAGATTTATAGAGACAGAAAACAGAAGGGTGATTTCCAGGTCATGGGAGGAAGGGAGAATGAGGGATTGTTTGAGGGTGAAGTTCTCGTTTTACAAATGGAAAGAATTCTGGAGATCAGTTGCATATCATGGTGCACGTACTTAGGAAGAGCTGTGCACTGAAAATAATTAACATGAAAAATATTATGCACATTTGACTACCACTAAACAACAACAAAACTTGGAAATGCTCAAGCAGCGAGGGACACAGTCTTGCTCAGACTTCTACAGAAGCGCTCTCACAGATAGAGGCAGAGCTGAGCGCAGGGTGATTTCTTGAGACCAGAGGCCTTGTTTACGAGAAATTGGGGCACCAGGGGACAGAAAGTTGGACTTAAGAAAATGTTTTAGGTAGACTCAACATAACAGTCTTTTCTCAGCAAAATTAGAATATGGAAAGAGGGATAAAAGTTTGGATCTCAGTAATTAGAGGTTGCTTTATGTCAGTGGGAATAGACCCAACAGTGCAGACTTGTATGCTTAAAAATAATTGTTTTTGTTTTCATTTTCTGAGATTGAAAAACAAGAGGAACAGCAAGAGAAGTGAGTAATGAAGAGCTGGTTATGGATGTTTAAACCTGACCAGTTCCCTGGGCATCCTACTGGGGACACTGAGTGAGTTCTGGCATGTAATCCTAGAAGTCAGTAGAATTTTAAGCCTCAGAGGTGAAATTGTAGAGTTCCAAGTACAGATTCCCTATTATTTTATATATAAGTGAGAATTTTTTTAAAAAAACTCTTGCTAACTAAACTAACATACCTTCTTATTCCTTATATTATCCTAACTGTACTAAAAGAATGCCTTTAGATTTACATATAGATATAGCTGTCATGCTTACCTGAAGAGGAAAATCTGTACTCTATTCACAAAATAAATTGATTGATGTAATTTAAGAACTTTGGAGGTCTAGGCATTTTTGGTTTAGTTTCTCCAAAAGATCATAGTGCCTTTAGGCACATAGCTTAGTGTTATTAAGTGTATTTGCATTGATAAGCAGACAGTGCCGCTCTTTCATTGCTTTATATTGGTTAAACGCCTCTTGCTCTTTCCTTTTCTGACCTGCTCATCACCCCTTTGCTTCCTGTTTTTGTTTTCTGACTGCTTGAGGTGGGATGAGACAGCATCTGTCTTTTTGTAGCTGGCTTATTTTACATAGCATCAGCTCTTTGTAGTTCATCCTTGTCGTAATATGTGACCAGATTTCATTCCTTTTAAAAATGAGTAATATTCCCATCATATGCATCACCACCTTTTCTTTGTCCATGTAGGTTGCATTTTCTCTTGACTATTATAAAAAATGCACCAGTGAGTATTTGGATATGCCATTATCTCTTCAAAATTGATTTTTTGATTCTTTCAGTTATATGTCCAGCAGGGAGACTGCTGGATTGTATGATAATGCTGTTTTATTTTTGAAGAGGCTTTCACGCTGTTTTCCACAGCAGCTGCATCATTGAACATGCCCACCAACTCTTACACAAAGGCTTCAGTCTAGCCACATCTTTGCTAATGTGTATGACTTTCTATTGTTTATAGTGCCATACACAAACGGGTCCACGTGACTTTGAATTGGATTTCCCTAATAATTAGCAACAGAGATCACATTTTCATATGCTTGTTGCTGATTTACTTCAAATGGTTTCACAGGGATGAAAACCTACATTCCTGTCAGAAGTCCTACAAGAGAGTTCATTTCCTTGCCTTTTCTAGGTCTTAGTATTTCAATTCTTGGTTCTTGCATCCTTCTATTTTCAAATTCCACAGTAGATAGCATTTTGCTTCAGTTATCACATTGCTTTCTGTCCAGATAGTCAGATCTGCCTTTATCTCTTTCCTATCAGAACACTTGTGATTACACTATGGCCCACCTGAATATCCTGGACAATCTCATACCAAAATCTTATTTTTTGTTTTTATTCTTTTCTGTATTTTAGGGAAGGGTCTACAGGGTATTTTCAGGGTCTCACTACTAGATTGAACTTGTAGTGATTCTCCTGTTTACAGCCTCCCAACTCATGGGCTTACAGGGGCGCACCATCACACCCAGTCTCAAATGCTGTCTCATTATGCCCCTTGGGTGGGGCTGGCACAGTAGGTCAGGGGATCAAACTCCTGGCCCCTACGTCTGCTTGCAGGCCCTTTAATCCACTGAGCTATTTAGTCAGCCCTAGTTCTTATAATCACTAAAGGTGTGGTACAATAAATGGCACCCTGATAGCAGTGTCAAGGTCCCTGTGCTACAAATTAATTCTTGTGATTTTAATTACCATTGACAAAATCCTAAATCTATATTGAAGTCTCATTGTTAAAATAATAAATGGAATACAAATAATAATTACAAAGACTACCTTCAGTTGGATTTCCTGTTCTTAACCTTACAGTTTCTAATTTTTTCTTTCCCCATGAGGAATTTCTAACAGCTCGTGGTATAATTATTATGAATTCTTTTAATGAAATTATTATCTCACTCTTTGCTAGTGTCACAAGACTCTTCTAATATAAAAACTGAAAGTTCACTCTGAAAGCATTAGGGGAATTATCTTCTGTGTAAATTATTGTGTGATAATAAGTAACTAAACACACATTATTGTCCTGGAAGTTTTGAGAAAGAAATAATACCTGCTATTTATTGATATCTATTTAAGTTTGTAATTTTGCTAGGAAATTTCTAAAGTATGTAATAGTGTTACAAGGTAGATAGTATTCTCATTTTACAAATGGAAAAATCAGAGACTCAGGCCACGCAACGAAGAATACATAGTTAAGTGATGCCAGGGCAGTCACTATGGCGCAAGGATTTCTTCTCATTCCCTGTCTCTTATTTTGTATTTCTCCTATGCTCTCTGCTGTTACCTACTTTGCAAGTTGTAGCATCACTTGCCAGTCGGTTAGCATTGTTGTTGCAGGAGAATAAGTTATTCATTTACTCTGAGATTATAACCCATGTAAGACTCCCAAAATTGTATTTGTTAATTTCGTCCCTCACTTACTCATGTCACATAACTGTCCTGATGGTAGATTGGGCATAAAATAGCACCTTTTCATGAATGCTGCAGTGCTGCCTGTCTGTCTCCTGAGGAGTGTCCTTCTGACTTTGCAACAACTAAGGAAAAGGGGTTTCTCATTTCTGTCACTTTATTTTCAAAACCAGCAGACATAGAAGGACTAATACCACTTGATTCCAATTCAACATCTCATTTTACCAAATAACACTCATGATCATAATACTACCTGGTCAGTGGTCACATTTCCAGAATGACAGATACTCTCTAAAAATAATGGCTCTCTCAACGGCTTTCTCCTACACACACCCACACTGACATTGCAGAGCATGTTCTCCAGGACACTTTCCTTTGGCTTAAGCTAACGGCTTAGGGGTAGCAGTGTCTCTTGTTTTGTTCCTGTCCTCCTATTATTTGGTTTCTAACACGACTACATAGCTGTCATCTATTAAAACTGTGGTTGCCAAGCAACAGGTGTCCTAACTTCAGATTGTTATTTTTACTTGGCATACAAAGACTCTTTGATATTTAAATAAGATGTTTAAAAAAGTTATACATAGAATCAAAAACCAGAAAAGCATAATTCATCTGCATTTTATGATAGAGTAATATCAAATCAAACCTTTCTGATAACACCAGTGAAATCTGGATAAATACCAAACATAGCAATATGAAGGCATTAAATAATAATCAAAGGAGAAAAGAATTAGGGGATAAATATTCTAGAAAGAAAAGAAAAATGGTAAAGCAAATTAGAATCCTCTGTTCTTTTCCCTCTTTGAGACATTTTGCTGCTGCTAAATTATTCATAGTCAAATGATTAGAAAACAGAAAGACACACAAGAGTTTAAAAAGCCTAGCAAACTTGTTGATATCCTTGTGGATAGAGATGCAAATTTGAGTTCAAAGCCCAGCTATAGGCTTTGAGTAAAGATAAACTGAAGTGGGTAAGCCCTCAAAAAATGGACACTTGGCCTTAACATTCCCTGCCCCCCATTCAGTCAAGATTACACACTTTTAATCTAATTACCAACAAGAGAAAATAATAATAATTATTTTTTTTTAAGTTTTATGTAGTTGTTATAGGGTTTCACTACACAGCTCGGACTCATAGTGATCATTCTTTTTCAGTCTTCCCAGCAGGATTACAGATGTGCGGCCACCAGTGTGCCCGGGGCAGGTTCAGCACAACATGCAGTACCAGGGATCGAATCCAGGTCCTTGTGTTTGCCTAGGCCAGTGCTTAGACTACTGAGCTATTTCCAGGTCATGGAAGAAGATATAGCACTATCCCCATTATAGTTTTTCATAGGCAGCACCCATTTTTCAATAAATGAACATTTCAGACAAGAGACAAAATGATCAAAAATCAAGAAAGGAAAAGTACTAAAAACAAAAAATAAACCTCCCCTAAAAAACAATTCAACCAAAGGGGTTGTGGATTTGGCTCAGCAGTAGAATGCTTGCCTAGCAAGCTACAAGTCCTGGGTTTGGTCCTCGGTACCAAAACCAAAAAATAAGCCTCCCCTAAGAAAGGAAAAGCAAATAATAGAAATGGTCATGCAGTTAGATCTGATGTTCAGCTCCATTTTGTTTTTGTTCGTGGGTTGTTTTGGAGGGTTCTTGGGAATAAACCCAGAGCCTATGCATGCTGGGCAAATGCCCTCCTGCTGAGTTACAGCCCCACCCTAACAGATAACTCTGATATTGAGGTTATCAGAAAGAGACCTCATATTGACCAGTCAATATTTTTGATAAAAATGATGCCATGCTGGAAAGTTTTTACCAGGAAACTGAAATCTTCAAGTAAAGATCCTAATAGAAATTTTAGAACTAAGGGGCCAGGGAGATAGCGCAGTAGAATAAGTGCTTGCCTTGCAAGAGCAAGGGTCTGAGTTCGATCCCCCGTTCTGCCAAAAAAAAAAAAAAGAAAAGAAAAAAGAAATTTTAGAACAGAATAATTGAGTATTTCAGAATTGAATTATAGAGTATTTTAGATTAATAACAACATATGAATTTAGAAGATGAGACATAGCAGAATTAGAGAATTAGAAGATAAAAAGTGAAAGAAAATTTAGAAAGAAGAAAAAGAGAAATAAAAAATAAATGTAAATATATGTGAAATAGTTTTTTTTTTTTTTTAATACAAGAACTAATATTTGTGATTGTGTCTGTAGGAATAGACCGGAGAGAAAACAGGCCGGGGGCAGTGTTTGAAAAAAGAAATGACTGGCAGCTTCCAATACCTGAAGGACAAATGCCAACCTACACAGCAAGAAGCTCTAAGAATACAGCAAAGGTTTAACACAAAGAAAATCTTCACAGGCACAACGTGTGAAAACCACTGGAAAATTTTTTTTTAATATAATGGAAGAGCGGCTGGAAGGAGAGGTCCCTTACTTTCAAAGCAAAAAGTACATATCAACTACTTGTCAACAAAAGTAATGGCAGTCAAAAGGTAATAGTACCACATCTATGAAGTGCTAAAATAAAATAATTGCCAACCTAGAACTCTGCATTGGTGGAAAATATTTTCAAAGATTATAGAAAATAAAGATGTCTTCATAGAAACAAAAATATAAATAATAAATTACCAGCAAAACAAAACAGTAATAAATATTTATAATAATTTTTCAGAAGACAAAACATTTTAAATGAAATCACAGGATTTATGGAAGAGTTCTGGAAAGGATAAACATGTGATTAAATATGTTGACTGTATAAAATAATAAAATAGTAAACTTCCTATCTTATGGAGCTTAAAATGCAACTGAAATAGACAGCAGTAACAGCACAAAAGGATGAAGGGAATAAATGGAATTAAAATATTTTATAGCCTTATTGTTTGGGAACTGCTTAAAATGCAAATTTATTGTAGACAAGTCTACTGTATAATGATATCTAAATTGATCACTAAAGTGATAACTAGTATGCTGGTAAAAAAATAAAATAAGCAGTAGTTGAATACTTCAAAAAGTATAAGAAGCAAGTAAGACTGATAGCTTAATAAAAACAAGTATGACAATGGTAAAAGAATAAACATGAATAAAAACATGAACCTACTTCTAAATCCTTCTTCTCGCCTTTAAAATCTGAGTATTTTGACTACTTCTATATAAAATATAACTGCATGTATATAACTACCCAGTGTCTTCCAACCTTGTGAAACCCTCCAGTCTTGAAGCAAACCACAATGCTATCCACAAAATCAGAACAGAGAAATTTACCCAACTCCCCTCAGGCCAGCGCAGGTAGTTCCTCTCATTCGATTTCCTCTCTTCTCATCCACAGCCAGCCACCCTTTTTACTTTTCTGAGTTGAATGTACTGAGAAGCAAAAGTGAAATCCTTTAATCTTCCATTTTGAGGCCTGTATTTGAAAAAGATTAAGGAATCTAACAAAATCAGTTTCCAAACCTTCAATTTTCCAGGCTCACGGGTGTGCTCCCTCACTCAGCAATGAAGGTGGCTCTGAGCCATCTGTTACCTCCTGTGAAACATTTCCTAGGGCTCTCACTGCTGATTGCTATACTTCTTTTGTTGTATAAAAAGAACAAGAAAGAAAAGTCTGTGTGTTGGGGGTGGGGGTCCCCGGCCACCCACACACACAGCTTTGTTTACTAGTCCTCTAGCTTCCTTGGGAGACCCTGCCAAGGAGAAGCTCCACTGAGCCCACAACAGCCATTTCTCATTAAACCCCCAATTTAAGCGAGACCCAGAGTGGAAAATTGCAAAACAGGAAGCCTGCAAATTTCATCCAAGCAATGCTATTAGACATGGGAGTAAAAGACCCTTTATGAGGCAGCCTTTTGGGATGAGACCTAGAATCTAGAGGTAGCATTTAGGGCTTTGTGTGCAGACTCCTACTCAAACTAGCTTCTTTCACGAGTGACTATGATGTATCCTGCAGATACTTATGCCTGCTGGCAGTGACACAAACTTTTTAAGATGTGTAGGGTGCCCATGAGTCCTGGTTTGCCAGCAGGCTCCTCTTATGCCTGTTGTCCTAGGTCATCTTTTAACATTGCCCTCTCTTTCTCTCAAAAGTGTCCTGTTTTGGATAATAACACTTATGGATATCCTAACTAAGGATCAGTGTGCCTCCTGAGGCAACAAAAAATGCGTGTTCTTTTCTGTGGGGGACTGCAGACTTGTTAGGTTGCCCAAGATGAATCTTGCCAATTTCATCTGTGTGTGCAACTAGGTTCACCCACTGACTGACTTGGAGGGTGGGAATCTTGGCCCAGACTGCTTGAAGCCAGACTGCTTGAAGCCAGACTGCCGAGGCTGGTGTGACAAAAACGAGGTACCCCATTGCAGAGAAGCACTCTGTCCAGTAATCCAAGAGAAATGAATGGGGACTCTCTCATTTAGTTACTTTCTCAAGTTGTAACCGAAGTTCTGTACTGTTCAGTGCAGTGCAGTGTCCACCAGCCTGACCTGGCTCCGTGTATATAATAGAATGTAAAATATGTACATGACATATTTGTAAAAATGCTTTGACAGTCAATTTAAGTAAGTTGTGAATATGAAATATCACAAATAGTTTTTTTTATTTTTAATGTATTTGGTGATTTGGCACAAGGTCTCATTATGCAGCTTGGACTCATAATGATCCTCCTGCTTTCAGCCTCTCCAGAGATGGGATTACAGGTGTGCACCACCACGCCAGGACTTGGTGGCCAGCTCAGCATGCCTGGGGGCAAGGCTGGTGTGGCATGTGGTGCTGGGACTTAAACCCTGGTCTCTGCCCTTGCCTAAGCACGCTCTTAGTCCACTGAGCTATCTCACTGGTCCTACAAATAATTTTTATTTGGGTGAAATATAATGAACTTAAGAATAGAAAGTTTAAATTGTTTTTCAGGAAGGTGATAAGTTTCATAAGAAATGAAAAATGCTTTTACACGTGTACCAAAAATATACATAAATATAGAATCTACAAGCATTACATCAGATTAACCAGAGTATGTCAACCAATTAAGAGTTGAGGGTTTAGGTCTAAAGTGTCTGCTTAGGCAAGCTTAGGCAGGTGCAAGGGATTGAGGTTTGATCCCAGGCACCACATGCTATGCCACCCCTTCCCTCAGGGTGGGCTGAGCTGGCCAAAAAGAAAAACCTACGTAAGGGGACCACCCATTCAGGGTCCCCTTCTATCCCTCTCTCAGCCGGAAGCTTTCTTTCCCTCAATAAATGTGTCCTGCTCATAACAACAACAAAAAAAGAGTTGGGGGTTTATTGTATTTTTCATAAGAAGTCAACTTATTGCAAAGGTTCAAGCTTATTTAAGATGACTCTCTTATTTAAATAATGAAAGCATGCAATGGTGAAGATGGAGATTGATTACGGGGCAGTTTCAAGGTTCAGAAAAGATGTGATGGCAGTTTGACATCTACACTATGCTAAAAAAGAATTTAGGGAAAATAATAATGCAAGGAAACAATTCCATTATTGTGATACACACAGCCATAGAGAAAATAAAATTGTATTTGTTTCTATAGCACTAATTTTTCTACATGGAAATTTGGGATATATATCTCTGTAAACAGTGATTTTAAACTTGATGTTCTAGAATTCCTGCATGTTATAAGATATTTTTCAAGTATATTAAACATCTGAACAGTATTAATACCTGCCACTATCTACTTAATTGCTCTCCACTGTTGTTCTCTTTAGGCTGCATTCAATATTTTGCTACTCTACATTACATTGAATTTTCATTACTACAGCTTCACCATTGAATGCCAGTATATAATAACTAGGATAGAAGTTATGAACATTTTAAATTTTATGTTTATTCTAAATATCTTCAAATTCAAGGATATTTTTAAAGAGGAGCATTTTATTATTTTCAGTTTGAGGCAATAGTAAAACTAGGTGAACAAACTGTTTTAAGATAAAATTCTCATTCAATTAGTGCCTACTGAACACCAGTTCTGTCCCAGCAACTCTCCAGATAGGAATACAAAGAGGAAGAAAGCATCTTCTTTTCCTCAGATAGATTTACATTTATAATTCTAAAAGAGTAAAACATTCACAAATGATTTATTTCCATAAACATTTTAACAGTTTACTTGAATTCCTACTTAGATTTCAAGTTATTTTCATATAAGTAATTACTGGGTAAATTTTAACTCCCTATAAAATTATCAAATATTATAAATTAGTAGTCAAAATTAATATACTTTTGCTATAAATAAAAGGACCTAAATTTGTAGCCTAGTATAAGATGTGACTAGTATCATTCAATGGACTATCTAAAGGGAAAATTAAGTTTCTACGAGAGGCCGAATCCATCTGTAAGGGAAACCCTCTTCATTCATATCCCTATTTCCAAAGAGGCAGGATTTAATCTCCACTTGCTCATTCACTGAACAATGTCTTTGGAATATTCCAAATGTCTTTGGAATGTTATCTGGTAGATAACATTCTAGACACTGAAGACTGGTGAACAAAATAGACAAAAGAAAAATCTAATAAATATATAATGTCTTTGTTTCTTCTTGGTGTAACTGATAATTCAGACTGGGTAAATTTTTTTTTTAATGGATTTAGTTCAGGGTCTACAGTGTTTCACTGTGTAGCTCAGACTCATAGTGATCCTTCTGTTTTCAGCCTCCAAAGAACTGGAATTACAGGCACGTGCCACCATGCCCAGTCTCAGTCACTGTCTCAGAATGCCTTGGGGGCAGGGCCGGCACAGCTTGTGGTGCCTGGGATCTAATCCCAGTCCCTGCAGTCTGCCTAAGCAGGTTCTGTAGTCTGATGAGCTATCCAGCTGGCCCAAACTGGGTAATTCATGAGAAATAAATGCTTATGTAATTCACAGCTCTGGAGGGTGGGCAGTCCAAGAGCATGACGCTGGCATCCAAGGAAGGGCTTTTTGCTGCATCATAAAATGGAGGAGGACATCACTTGGAGAAACAGAGCACACAGGCCACAGTTTTGATAACAAAGCCATTCTTGCAGGAACCCATTAACCCATAAGTGGATTAATCCATTCATAAAGACAGAACCCTCATGACTCTGTCATCTTCCAAAGGTCTCACCTCTCAACACAGCTATATTGGGGACCATGTTTTCATGAGCTTTGAAGGGGACAAACTATACCAAACCATATCACATAATGAATAGCATATGTAGGCTATCTGTAAATGTGGAACAAAATAAGAGGACACTAGGCAAGGCAGCCTGGGAAAATTGGCAGGGAAAGGAAGGTGTGTGATGTTAATTAGAAGGAGAACAGGTGTCATTGAGATGTTAACTTTGGTGCAAGGACCAGAAGGAGGTGAAGGCAGCAGCCATTTAGATTAGATCTGAAAGTAGAGGAGTCTAAGTGACAGAAAAGCCAGGGCCAATGACATCAAAGCAGTACATCATGTGTGCCAAGGAGTTGAGTGGAACTTTGTAGAGAGAGCAGAAAAGTGAAATGAAAGTGAGACTCAGAAGCAGCCATGCACAGGAGATCACAGGGAGTGCTTGGCTGGCATAAGAATGCTGGACTTCTATCCTGAAGATGAAGGGATGGCCTGATCTGATTCAGATCTAAAAGTGTCAGCCTAACTTCTGAACTGATAATAGGTATAGATTAGCCACAAAGCTAATGGGAGGAAAATATCTATTAGTAATTTAGTGCCATGAGCTAGAAGAAAGATGGCGGTGGTGCAGGACCACAGCAGTAAGGGTTGTAAGAGGCACTCAGACCCTTTCTTCTGCCCCCATCCTACTTGCAGGTCCATGAGCTCAAAGAGATGAATTCACTCCTCATGAATCACTTATGCCAGTAACATAGACTAGACAGGTTTATGTCTCCATAGAGTCAGGATTTATAGAATAACAATAACTCACAGGCTACATTAATTTCTTTAGCCTTGTACTCAAGGTCCACATGACAGCCAAGTAAACCAGGTAATCACAGGTTCTCTTATTCCAATCTCAATTATAACATATTTTTAACACTCAAATTGCACTTCACTCAAAAACATATATGTCCAAATCTTGGAAACAACCAAGATGCCCATCACCTGAGGAATGGTTGAAAAAGATGTGGTATTTTTACACAATGGAGTATTATTCAGCTATAAAGAATAACAAACTCGAAGCCTTTATATTGAAATGGATGCCACTTGAAGATATAGTCATAAGTGCAATAAACCAGGCACACATGTGTAAATATCATATATTTTCCCTAGTGTAAGAACTCAAAAGAAGAAATACAAATA